>JABUQX010109794.1:0-27500 GCA_015478945.1 Trachelipus rathkii
AATAAGGAAATCGATCTTCGATCGAAATCTTTCGTGCCTTTTTGAACCACTTTCTTCATTTTCGGAATAACGGGTTTCATAATCGCGGAGACGGAAGGGTGGTCTCGATGAATTACGGAAATTTTTAAGTGTTTTATTTCCGACGATTCCAAGAAACTTAAGTTCTTTTCGCACAGAATGGAAAAATCTGCGTCAAAAAACGTTATTTGGAAAGTTTCTAAGTTGGGCGTTAATTCTAGAAGGTTTTTGGAGGATTTACTATCAGAAAACCGTATTTTTAGATCTTTTAATTTTGAAAAACCGTTGTGAGGCGGGGGGAATTTCACTCCTTTCCACAAATTTTCAAACATCACGTTCACCCCCTCCAAATCCAATTTCTTAACGTTCGGAAAGCGGTCGGCGACATTGTTGATGTCCATCAAGCCTTCAACGACGGGACAAAAATCTCTTTTGCTTCGATGGCTGGTTAAGTCGTCTTTAAGAATTTTCAAATGCTCTATTTTTGGAAAACACACGCAGATAGAAACGGAAAAAACCAGGTTTGCGTATCGATAGTCTTCCACGATTAACGTCACCGATTTCAAATTCGGGTAACCAATTTTTAAAAGCTTGAAGATTAAAACGTAATCGGACGTTTTGGACTTCGAATAACGAAGAATCGGTAGTTTTACGGCCGTCACGGTATCGTCCGATTCATTCTTTAAAACGTTTTTAGTCGCTACCAAATAATCTTCGACGGCGTAATTTTTTATATTTCTGCAAAGTTGAACCATATTCGCTCAACTAATTCCACTTTAACGATCTGAGTGCTCATTACCCTCCACCCCTTAGTCATTAAATTAATATAGGGCTCTAATTAAACAATAACTTAACTAATCTTACGTCTCCTCTCCTCTCTCTCTCCTCTCTCTCTCTCTCTCTCTCTCTCCTCTCTCTCTCCTCTCCTCCTCTCCTCTCTCCTTCTCGCCTCTCTCTCTCTCTCTCTCTTCTCTCTCTCTTCTCTCTCTCTCTCCCTCTCTCTCTCTCTCTCTCTCTCCTCTCTCTCCCTCCTCTCTCTCTCTCTCTCTCCTCTCTCTGTACAACGATACTCTCTCTGAAATCTCTATTCAATCTCCCCATATAAGATCTTCGTTCAACACATTATAACAATCTCATCTTTCCGGGCCAACTTCTAACCTCAGACATAACCCTATGCTCAATTCACAACAACATCACTTCTAATAATCTTACAAACTCTTTATCTATTCAACTACATTTACTTCACATTTAACCCGTTAACCGTATCAGGTCTTGAAATGATCTGTGAAATATATATAATAATATAATAATAATAATATACTATATATATATATTATATATATATATATATATATATATATATATATATATATATAAATATATAAAATATTATATAATATTATTTAATTAATTTATATAATATATATAATAATAATAAAGATAATAAATATATATATAATATATATATATAATATAATATATATAATATATTATATAATATATATATAATATATATATTATAATATATATATAATATATATATATATATATATAGTATGATCTACGCCACCAACGATTTCTCAAAAGTATAAGAGATATAGTCTTAAACTGGAATAAAAGGTATATATGGAAAGTCGAATCTTAATTCTTCATCTTAGATTATTATAAGGTCACCCCGAGACACGCACCCCCTACCCTTCTTCAACCCTAATTGAGTAGGGCCTAACGCTAATCTCACCATGCATCCCATGGAAAAGAAGGAACGAGCGCGGGCCGCGGCGTGGCACATACAATAACTTATATTATATACTACTCGAATCGATCTTCCGAAGAAACGAATCAGTCGAAAAATCAATCCTTATCAGGTTATCTTTTCCCACCCGACTCTCGATTCGCCTGCCGCGGCTTCGCATCGTTTTCACTCCGACTCGAATGCCTCTGCCCCGCCTCTGAACTTCTATCCTGCCTAAAATTTGGAAAGTATATATATTAACTCGTTATACAATACCTGCTGGGGTCCCCGAAGGGACCACCCCCCTCAAACAATAAATACTTGATGGTAAAATTGAATTTTGAAGATCAGAGTCTGTCTATAAAAACTTGGTAAGAACAAGATGCTCCACCTCTGATGCCACTGGGCGTTGCCGATGCTTAAAACATCGCATACAACCAATATGGGTTGTCTTTATATGGTTATGGGATCTGGTAGTTCGAAAATAATGATTCAACCATCAAGAAAAAAAATCAATAATAAAAATAAATAAAAATTTCTTATTCTTTTATGTTTGTAATACAAATTTACGTTAAATAAGCCAAACAGAAATTCACTAAATTCAAACCACCATCAATCACATCCAACCTCCTCCCATCATGATATCTATATTATATTAATTCAGATTTTACAAATGTAACTTAACCCTAAACAGTAAATCACAAATCAAAACCATCCATTACCTCCTCACCCCTCCTGATCATTATCTATTGATCATATCTATGAATCATTATTATTATCTATTCTGATAATATAAATTCCAAATTTTACTAAATGACATTTTTAACATACCCTAATCAAAATCATAAATACCCACCAACCTACCTCTTCCAATCAATATCTATTATCTATACTACTACTATATCTATCTATCATGGAAATCAAATTTTACTAAAATGTCTTACACACCCTAAATCAGTAAATCAAGTAAATCAAGCCACCCAACCTACCTCCTGTCCAATCATGATCATGATGATTGATCATTATTATTATCATTGATATTATTTTTAAAGGGTTCTGCAAATTCATGTTTTACATACCCTAAATAGTAAATCAGTAAATCAATCACCAACTAACCCTGTCAATCATACTAATATCATATTATATCTAATTCATCTATATCATAAATCAAATTTTTACTAAATTGCATGTTTAACATTACCCTTAAATCAGTAATCTAAATCAAGCCAACCGACCTACCTCCTGTCCATCATGACTATTATCTATTACTCTATTGATTATTATATATAATCTATTTATCATTAATCAAATTTTACTAAAATTCGTCATGTTTACATTACACTAAATAGTTTAAATCAGATAATCAACACCCAACCTACCCTCCTGTCCATTATTGATCTATCTGTCCAATCATTATCTATTGATCTATTGATTAAGTGTCAAATTTTACTAAAATTCACGTGACCATACCTAAATCAAAATCAAAATCAAACATATCCAAATCCTCATCTACATTTGATTTATGATTGATCTATGATCTATTATTCTATTTTCTTAAAAATTTTACAAATTTCATTTTAATATAACCCTAAATCAGAAATCAGTAAATCAATCCACCCAACCTACCCTCCTGGACCAATCAAATATCTATTATCATTAATCTATATATCAAAAATTTATAAGTCAATTTACTAATGTTGAAACAAAGATATCCTAAAGTAAAGACAGAAAAATAGACGTTAAGGAAAGACGTCCGAAAAATTGAGCTATTATCTATGATTAGATCAAGTCACATTCGATCATTTGATAAAACATAACATAAAATCAAGTCTTTATACAAAGATCAATGAGTATACTCTACGTAACAAAGTTTTCACATCAATAAACTAACCAGGCAACATAACTTAAATAAGTACAAAGACAACCTACAACTTAACACGAAAAATTTAACCCAACAAAGCTTCCACAGTTTTCATCAAATTACCCATAACAAACCAAAAACTACTTAATCACACTTGTCAAACATATCTCTAACATAACATAAAAATAACTACAGTAACATTTAACTAAAATTATCACAACAGTGTAATACATACTATCAACGATTTACTCTAACCATAATAATTTTCCACACAAAATTAACTATGAATTGAACTAAAAATAAGTACTAAACCAAACCTATACCCTAAAACGATAAACAACATTACAAAATTTCCACATACACAGTAAATAATACTTATGCAAAACTACCTAATCTAGTTTCAGGCATATCTCTAAATTAAACATTAATTTACACTCAACTTAATTAACAAAAATATTATCATAACCTTGTCTCACTATCATACTGATCAACAATAATTGTTAGCTATTTCACATTAATAAAGTAACATAGCATCATATGAACAGAAAATAATTAAACGAAAACTAACAACTTACACACCACCAAAACTGTTACATAACAAATTCCAACTTAACACTGAAATAAATAACTTTACATACAAAACTAACTTTACATCTTTTTTCAAACACATATCTCTAACATATTAACGTTAATACATGGATACATACATTTATCAAAAAAATGGTCATAACAACCTAAACCTCAAAAACTAAGATAAAGACGGATAAATAAATTCAGCTATCTATCCCGAGACTCAGAAATTCAAAAATTCGAATTCCAACATAAAAATATTTATCTTTGTCAATTTGTTGATTTGTGTCAAACTTAATATTCCTCAGCAAATATACTACAATAGCAATCGCATGGTTACATTAATAAATGACACTCTGTATACAAACTCCTCTTAAATTACAAACAAGGTAAGACTCGCGAAAATGTCTCTATCACACTGAGAACAAATATCCTTACTTGAAGAAAAAGTAATAAACTTCCTAAATGTAATCGAGATATATTCCTATTCTCAGTAATCAAGGCAATGAAAAGAGACTAAAATTTCCGACTTCAACCAGCCCAGTTCCAAAGGGTATAATATTTTCTCGTTCGACAACAACAACAAACATAGTACAAAGATAAGTCTTTAGCATACTAACCAACGAATATATGCTAACGTAACATTGTTTACACATTAATAAAGCTAACATAGCATATCCAGAACTAAGAAAAATAATGCAATCAACACCTTTAAATAAATTAATCCATGAATTAAACTGTAACATTAACAAACTTCCACACTTGAGACCTGGAAAGTAACAATCGATGCCTAGTATAGGTAACCTAATCATACTTTACCAAATCATCATCTCTAACTCATATTATCACTCAAGTTGTGAGTGCTACACCATTATTAGCAAAAAAATTTCATCATAACTTGGTCTTAATGCGGTTCAATCAGGCGAATAATTGCAAACATAACAAAGTTTAACCAAACATAACAAAAAATTAACAAATTTAAACCTTAACATAACATAAAAATAGTTCTTTGAAAAATACAAAAAAAAAACTAATAATTTACTATTTTCTTAGTTAATCAATAATCAGTAAATCAGTAAATCAAACCCCTCCATCTGTACTCCCCTACCCGTCCCACCCACCTGTATCTTATTGAGCTGTTGGATTCAGGTCATATTCAGTATCCATTGGACAAACATAACACTAAATAATGCTTCTTTATATCACAACCTACGCAATATATGCTATAACCAAACAAATTATTACACCTAATAAGCTAACAAAATCATACAGCACTAGGAAATATAATGCTACAAATGCAAACCATACATACTAGCGTGATGAAATATATCAGCTAACATTCCTGAAACAATTCCCTACGATCAAGCAAAAGTAGCTAATCAGTCATACAATACTCAATATGTCCCACTTTTCGAGCATGATTTAGCATATCAGAAAGCCATATTATCTAATAACAAAATCCCTAACACATGACCAATCTATCAACAGAACCACCATCTTAACTATGAATTGAACACTATCTCATCAATCAGTGCACTCGTTTCGAAATATAATCAAATTTGATCCTTGAAATAAACGTGACTTAGCAAAAGTCTAGGGCAAACCTAACATTATTCAAACAAAAACTATTTACCTTATCAAACGTAACCTATTCATCGTCAGTTAACACAGTAATAATTCTTACAAAAACCTCATCATTTCCTCTAACAAATCAGTGTTATTTCACATGTCATAGAATATTTAACATATACTAAATCTAACTTTACGAATAAAACAGTTTTACATTAACAAGAGTATCTAAAGCAACACATTACCTCCAGAAAAAACCCAGGGATGCCCCCTTGAAGGTTGAAATCCGGCGAGGGGAATCACCCGAATGTGTTAAGCGGCTTTACCCCTCCGAGAGGTTAACGGCCTCAGCCCTTCGGCTAGGCCTAAAGCCCCACAACCCCTTCGTATTCCCCTCGCCGGAATTCCAACCCTTCAAGGGCGCATCCCCCCTGGTTTTTCGGAAGGTAATGTGTTGCTTTATATACTCTTGGTTAATGAAAACTGTTTATCGCTAAGTTAGATACGTTATGTTAAATATTCATTTGCTATTTTTGAATAACAATTTGTTAAAAATGATGAGTTTTTGAAGATATTACTGTTTAACTGACGATGAGTGTAAGAAACGTGAGCCTAGGTTAAAGTTTTTGTTAATAATTTAGTTTTGCCCTAGACTTTTGGCTAATGTCCACGTATTATCAAAGGTCAAAATATTTATATTCGAAACGCATGACACTTATGATGACATATAGTGTCCAATCATAGTTCAAGATGGTGGTATCCTTGATAGATTGGTCACTTTTTAAAGGGATTTTGTTAATAATATGCTTCACCTGTTGCAATATGCTCGAAAGTGGAACATATAGTATGTATGACCTTTAGCTACTTGCCTATCAGTAGGAATTTTCAGGATGTTAGCATGATATTCATACGCGAGTCATGTTATTTTGCATTTGTTTACATTAATATTTCCTAGTCGCGGTTATGATTTGTTATCTTTATTGGTGTAAAACTTTGTTGGTAAAGCATATATTCGTTAGTAGTAGGAGGGTCATATTGTTATAGTTTGTCCAAACATGAACTGAAATATGACCTGAATCAACAGCTCAATAGATCACATTGTGGTGTGGGACGGCCCCTAGACTCACGATGAGGTTTATTTACTGATTACTACTTTTACTGCTTTTACTATTTTTACTACTTTTACTTGATATTTTACTCAAAGAAACTTATTTTTATGTTATGTAGATAAAATTTGTTATTTTTTGTTATGTTTGTCGTTGAAAACTTTTATGTTGCAATTATCGCTGCGGATATGATATTTAGACAGGTTAATGATGAATTTTTTTATATTACTGTATGTCAATGTAAAATTAGCGATTTAATATGTTAAGAGCATATTTAAAACAAAGTAATGAAACTAGGTTTATCGCTTTTGTATGCAATTGTCAGCTTACTCTTTACAGGTGTTAATAGTGCTCAACTTGCTTAATGTTACAACAGTTATTCATTGCTTTTCAAGTGTGTCTAGGATCTTCGTCGTCGCTGCATTATCTTTTTTCTTATTCTGTAATGCTATGTTCTTTATTAATGTGAAAACAATGTTACGTTAGTATAATTCGTTGTAGTATCTTTCACTTGGCTAAATTTTTACCTATTTGTTGTTTCTTCGAACACTCAATACCATATATATCCCTTTAAGAACTTAATGTTCATTCGTACTCTTATTCTGTTACTTTCTCTATTGGTTGAAAGATAAAACTCATTACATTTAAAGGTATTGTTTAGTATACTATTTTTCTTCATAGGATAGTTTTTCTCAGTGTTAATACGATGACATCTCCCCGCATCTCACGCTTAGGTTGTGATATCTTTCCAGGAGTTTCGTTATTCCCAACGACGTGTCATTTATATTAAATCGTAAATCGAATGGCGACTGCTACATTGGTAGTATATTTATTCAGAGGTCAGAATATAATAATCAAATATACCCCGAATAGCAGATGGTAAAGATAAAAATTACATTTTTCAATGTTTTAGAGTTGTTATTTATCTAAAGGATGCACGAGTCTAAATAAGAGACTAAGCCGTAAAAAACTTTACTTATTCTCTTTATCTCGTATATTATGAGGTTAGGTGTTATTAGCGGTTATATTTTCAGTAGATTATTACTGTTCTTAGTGTCACACTACACCATTATTTATAGCTATTACTTGCAGAACACTGACGAGTTACGTTTTGTATGTAAAAAGTACTTTACCGCTGTTAAGTTCTGAACTTTTAATTAACAGTTTATTAATTACATTGTGTAGGTTTGTCGTTGTATCATTATTTTCCTAAGTTCATATTATGCTGTCTAGCTTATTAATGGCTGAAAACATGTTATGTTACATAATTTGTTGATCAGTATCTATATCGGACAAGTTCATATACCATTTTGACTAACTATATTGTGTTTTAGTGTAAACATTACATCATTATTTAGAATATCGCTTGAAAAAAGTAAAGATTAGGTTACGTTTGCAATACCATCGTCAGTTTACTTTACTGTGTTAAGTGTGAATTTTTAATGTAGTTTTTCGTGTTTAAGGCATGTTAGGTTTGTTCTTTACATTATTTTCTTTGTTCATGTTACATCAGTTAGCTTTATTGATGTTGAAACCTTATTATGTTAGATATATTCGTGATCAGTATGATAAATTAACCATGTTGTGATAAATTTTATAATTATACCTATTTTAGTTAAATTAACATCTCTTAGTTAGAGATATGTTGACAAGTGTGATAAGTTACTTTTTGTTGTTATGTTAGTTACTTACGGATGTTAAGTGTGAACTTTTGAATGTTTAATCATTATTCGTGTATATAAATATCATAGGTTTTCTTTGTACATTATTTTCATAGTTCATGCTGCGCCCTGTGTACTATGGATGTGAAAACTTTTTACGTCAGTAACTATTGTTTATCTTTTAAAAAAGAACTTATTTTAATTTTTTATATCCAAAATGACACTCGAAATGTAACTGAATCAGTAAGATCAATAGATCAATACTCCAATAGAGCAGGGTTGATAGGAGGGAGGTTGGATAGTGATTTACTGCTTTAGGTATGCTAAAACGTTACAATTTAGTAAAAATTTGACTTAAATGCAATAGATCAATAGAAATCAATGATCAACTTAGATCAATAATCAATAATACTGATATCAGGAGGAGTTGGTGCTTATTTACTGATTTATGACTTTAAAATTAGTTAAAACATGACAATTTTAGAAAAAAATTTTGACCTTAATCAATAGCATCAATAGATCAATAGATCAATAGATCAAAACGATCAACAGCCATGCAGGGAGGTTGAATAGGTTGGTTTATTTTACTGATTTTACATTTAGTAGATAACAACTGACAATTTTAGGTAAAAAAATTGACCTAATCAATATATCAATAGATCAATAATCAAATAGATCAATAGAATCAATATATCACAATATACAGCAGAGGGTAGTTGGGTTGCTTGACTTTACTATTTACTGCATTTAGTTAGTAAAACAAGAACAATTTTAGTATAAAAAATTTACTTAATCAATAGATCAATTAGATCAATAGATCAATACTATCAATAGATCAATAGATCATGACTGACCAGGAGGGTGATTGGGGCCTGATTTACTGATTACTGACTTAGTTAGTCTTGTTTCCATTTTCATATTAGTAAAATAATTTACGCTTAATCAATAATCAATATATCAATAGATAAAATAATCATTAGATCAAATACATCATGATTGGAAGATAGGTTGCGTGGCTGATTTACTATTTACACTTAGTGTATGTAAATACATTGACAATTTAGTAAAAAATTTACCTTAATCAATAGATCAAAATCAATAATCAATAGATCAATAATCAATAGATCATGATTGACAGGAGGTACGTGGTGGCTTTATCTACTTGATTTATGATTAGTATGATAAAACATACAAATTTAGTAAAAAAATTTGACTTACATCAATAGATCAACTAATCAAATAGATCAAATAATCATGATGACAGGTGTAGGTCTGGTGGCAGAATTTACTATTATACTAGTATGAAAACATGACAATTTAGTAAAAACATGACCTTACATTCAATAGATCAAATAGAATCAATAGATCAATAATCAAAAGATCAATAGATCACAACTGATCAGGAGGGTGACAGGAAGGTAGATGGAGGGTGTTTGATTTATGATTTACTCTTAGTTATGTAACAAACGTATACAATTTTATAAAAAAATAAATGAACCTTCAATCAATAGATCAATATCATTAGAATGTCAAGATGGATGCTGTTGGATGTGTTGTTTTAGTGATTTTACTGCTTCTAGATCATGTAAAAACGTAAATTTGTAACTTACAAACATAAAAAGAATTAGAAATCTTTATTTATTTATTTATTATTTAGGATTTATTTTGTCCTTGCATGTTCTGAAATCATTATTTCGAAATCTACAATCCAATAACATTATATAATACACCAACTATGTTGTATCGACTGTATTCTAACTCGCACCGCAGTGCCCAGCCACCGGCCGGACCACTTCCTTGAATTCCTATCTACCAAGTCTTTCTAAAACGTTCAAACTCTGACTACTCCTCTCACCAAATATTTCAACTTTCTACATCAATATTAAATGTTTTAAAAGCGGTGTCCCCCCTTCGGGACCCACCAGACGTTATTTCACACATCGATTGACCCATTCATCTAACTACTCTCCAAATTTAGCACATCACATAAGTCTCAAGTCGGGACAGCGGCATTCGGATTCGGACAAAACCGAGCGAAGACGCGCCACGGCGAAATCCGTAAGTCGGCAAGCGTAAAAAACTATCCCACAGGACTTTTTCGACTCAGTTCAGATTCCTTCGGGAATCGAATCTTCGACCTAATAATAATAATAATAATGTGTAGATGTAGTGCACCACCGCGCGCCCGCTCGGGCTCCTCTCTTCATCAATGCGCATCGAACACCCTGGGTCATCGATTAGCCGTTAGCCTAACTCAATCTCGGGGTTGGGGAAGCCAAGGGGTATAAACGCGGCCGTACGCGGCTACGCTCTCGGGTACCCCCCTCATATATACATCCTACAATTTGAAAATTACCACGATTCAGCTATCCCATATATACATTTTAATATTCCAAGTTAAGTTACAAAAAAAGGAAGCATAACATAGTGAAAAAAGCTGTAGGCGTCGACGTACATCACACTATATATATACTATATTTATATATATATATTATATTATATATAATATATATATATAATATAAATATATATATATTTATATATAAATAATAATATATATATATATATTATATATATGTTGGTTGGTGTGTGTGTGGTGTGTGTTATTGAGTGTGTGTATATCTTCATTCAACACTCTAAATTCCCCACCCATTAAAAAAAAAAGAAAGCTACAGAACCAACCTTCTACAAGGTAAATCAATAACAGTTCACTGGAAGAATTTCTACATCCAGTAGTGAATGAGAGAAACACACGCATACCAAAAGATAATGGCATAATATGCAAAAACTATCACCAACGAAAAAAACACAATACAAATATATTCCTATCATTCGTGAACTTAAACCTATATTTACAAAAACCTTAATAAAGTACAAAAAACTTCGCCTTCCTCCAACTAGTTTCAATGACACTACTAGTGTAACCCTAACATAATATGTATAAAAGAAACACTCTCAGCAGGAAAGGCAGAGAAAATTTATGTTTCTCAATCACAACCTTCCATATTTAAATTTCAATACTAGGGCAATAAAGTACTATAATCCATTGTAAATCTCTCTTCCATTAAGGTCAGTGGGAAAGAGTTGTTGCATTGGATGTCACCCGTCCCGCATCTCGTAACAATTAATAATAAATTGTGGCTAAAATTCGAAATATATTAATTATAATATATAACATATATATAATATAATAAAATATATATAATTATAAATATATATTAATAATATATATATATAAATATATATATATTATATATTAAATATATATCTATATAAATATTTATCAAACATCCGCATCCGCATCCCCGGATGTAAAAATCAAACATCCGGCATCCGCGATGGCGAAAAAAAATGACAATCTCTGCATAACTAATTATACAGTATATATAATATAATATAATAATAATATATATATATAATTATATAATATATATATATATTAATAATTAAAATATATAATATAAAATATAATATATTAATATATATTATATTTATAAAAACAAAAAAATTGACACCATGTTAAAATCTTCAATCCGGTTTTAAAATACCCCAATGAATTATATATTTTAGATCAATTATATAACCCGATATTAAGGAGATATATAGTATAGACTATAAGATAGAGTGAGCGCGTAGTAAATAAATAAGAAAACTGTTAAAGTAATAAAATTATCGAGAGATAAAATATTATTTAGTGGAAATAAGGAATAATACCGTATTCAAAATTATCGAGTACTAGGTCTAGATATATATGTAGAAGTTTAGAAAAAATGAATTTAATATATAAGATATAAATTTAACTTAAACTTAGCTATTAAAGATTCATTAGTATATATAAGATATACTAATATTAGAAAAACGGCTAAATTATATGATATAATTAATGAACTACCCATATGTTATATAGAAGATAATATTAATATAAGAATAGATGTATTACATTTATATTAATATCATCTATAACATTTTAGAGTAAATGTGAATATACTGATCACCACACTACGAAATATGACAGATTAAATAACTGCTATTGAATGAAAGATGATTATGTTGTACAAAATTTTATATGTATTATGTAGTTATGATTTAAATATAAGTTTTAGGCTATGATACATTTTATTAATTATATATATCTATATTATTTGTATACTAATATTTAAGATAATATTTAACTAAATTAATTTATTATTAAATTATTAAATAAATAGATATAAAGAATATATATACAGAGTGGTGTTCAAACCTTGCAGACAAATTGATAGGGATACTTTAAGGTACATTTTGCCTTTTATGTTTTAAAAATTAAAAAAATTATCTCCCCCAAAAGCCCCTAGAGATTTCAGAATGACCTGCACACTAAGTGACAATGTTATTGTTTTTTATAGAGTTGCATGTATTCATGCATATTAATAAATGTTATTCTAGTTCAACACCCTGTCTGTCACGTTGTCGTGTTATCACTCAGTCTGACGTTGGTTAAGACCTTACTATAACAATTTTGTTTCTATACAGCTATGCTTAACTCACAACATGGTAGTTGTTATAATGAAGACACTCAGAGCTATAGTAGTTGAGACATGGGCCGTCCTGCATTCTACTTTTTTAACATGCACCTCTTAATATGACAATCACCTCACATACAGCATTTGCCGATCTGTCATTGCACCTACTGCGTAGACGTTACCCTCTACGTTTTGCAACGTCGTCAATGTGAATTCCTTGCTTGAAAATACACACACAGCTCGTCAGACGGAATATCAATTTCGTCTAATGTTAATCAACAATCAGCCTTCAAGCACGCTTAGGTTGTCGCTCTATTCATTTAACCACTCTTACACAGCAGAGAATCGTGCGTACAACCACATCTAATACCTAACCTGTGCAGAGTATCCAACCTTGGGCCTGCCGACTATCACCAGTGCTGACTATAACGGTGTTTCTTCACTCGGTATAAGTTCCTCAGATGCTTACCTGCCCCTACCATACGTAATCATAATCTTATTCACAATGAGTACGAGCTTTTATCAAACTGTGAACGGCTATCTCGAAACTCCAGAATAGCTACGTATGGCTCACCATAAAACCCGTAATGCTCACTATTATCCATTAGTGCACTACAATTTACGTTCTCCTATATCAACATCCTGCGGTACAGTAGTTCCAACATCCTGTAGTTCCCCCGTTTCTCTCCAGTCAAAGATAACAGTATAGCTTAGGTCTACACCTTACAGTTCCTGCAAGACGAGGTGGCAGACCACTTCTAGGTAGTATCCTTTGGCCTTATTCCTGACTACGTCCCACAATCCTGGTATTTATGCATCACTAATGCTTCACTCATGGGGAACTACTACTACACGTAACGATCTATCGCAACAATGGATTAGGTCACGGGTAAAGACCTACCTGCATTGATACCTGGTGCGACGCAAACTTTAACATCTCCTGGAGATATGATACAATCTCCTTTATATCATTTATTCACTATCTTATACTTGGCGGCATTATCGATTAAGTTCGTTATGCACGACGCCACTAGTTAAATATTACAAATACCAGTACCACGTAATTCTTAAATACTTTAGTCAACTTATATATTAAATATAATGAGTATATACACGCCGTTATATTATATCAACACCTTCAGCTCATAACACGCAATAAGTAAAACTAAAATTACATTTTACCTATAAAAAATAAGAGAATATGTCACAGATACATACACATATAATATCAATATTATAATAGTACATGTAGGTCTAATAAAAATAGCCGCGATAATGATAAAAAATATAATAATGGCAACTAATAACACTATTTTATATACATATACATTTTGAGCAACATAAATATCACAAATTAAATTAAAGAGTACGTAAATGAGACCCTGTCATGTCCTTCCTGTTTAATTTGTATAATGATTTAAATTATTATATCACTTACAATGGGACTCGCATATGTTGTCACGAGCTGCAAACTCGTATCATTATTTCACAAATAAAATAACCTCATCACCCCACGGTAAGTATATATAGAATCTAAGTAGTGTTATTGATATGATTTAAAAAAATATTAAACCACGAAATAACATAATTTTAGTAATCCTACCATATCATCTACCCTAAATACTATAATCCCCTATATCCCTAACCCCACCTCATTTAATCCGAAATTTAGTCCATAGTAAGGATATTACCATTAAAAATACAAATAACAAAACCCATATTCACAAAGAGTCGATATATGTAAATATATATCTTAAATAATAATTAATTAATAAATAATATAAAATTAATACAGTAGATACAAATATTTATATAGATAGATTAATAAATATTTCTATACAAATTAAGTTAAATATTAGAAATTATATGTGTGATGGTACTAAACTTCTATTTAACTTGAAAAGTCCACTATTCTATCTAATTCAACGGCCTTACCTATTATTCTCAATTCTAACTTTCCACACCAATACTGAGTGACGATTCCTAGTACATTTTATCATATCTGTGTCTCTACCCTCCTATCTTACTGTCTAACACGTTCCTCTCCCCTTTGACTCTCTAGAAGTCCAAAACCATTCACAGAGTCCATTTCTCCAGAAATTGAAATGCCATAGTGCCCTGAATATACTTATGTATACCCTAATTAATCATATCCATAGATTATGATTATCTGTATGACAGATTTCTCCTGCCCGCGTTCTCCAGTTAATATTTATTTGGAAAGATAGAAAAAATATATCAGCAATATATGAATAAGAATAGTTATTGGCTCCGATAGAATAAGTCAAATATTTATTCCAATCCTCCTAAGAATAATTAATGAATGAATATTGCATTCCTAGATGTCTAACACTACTACCTCTTACGAATGTTAAATTAAGATATTACAGTATAACATCCTCCAAAATATAAATATTAACTTAAAAGAAATTACCATTTTAATTACAAAAAAAAATACATAAATCATAATATTTCCCCCAAAAAACTTAAAAATTTGCGCTTTATTAGAACGCGAGTTATGATTCTCAATCGCGCTTAATCTATCACAAGTAGAATATATCAATACAGCAAAGCCAACACACAACCAATGCTGATATTCCTTTCTAATAATATAACAATTACTCCAAAATTTAATTAGCTTAAAACTATAGAAACTTGTTATAATAGTCATAAATGTAAAGATACAACCTTGATATATTTACGCCAAGACCCAAATAACAAACAAAAGACTTATTTTCATATGGTTCTTCACTAGAGTACACAGTCATGAGTAATCTTCTATTGATTTCCTTCATATCTTTATTATCTGACATACCCAGTCATGAGCGCGCTTCTCGACGCTGCACGACGCTATTCCTTCTCTTCTCTAGATCTATATATTATCCTAGTGCTTTCAATGACTTTTCTCATTAAATTTCCCTATACCTCATAGGTATTACGTATTTATTCATTAAGCATCATTAACTATCTATATTATTAAGTATATCAATTAAAGTATATTCATCCCTTTATAAATAATCTATAACAGAAATTTTAAATATCCTATAGGTGAAATCATTTCTCGTAAACAACCTTAATAGACTTAAATCTACCGAGAGTACTTTCGTAATATGAGTGGCGAAAAACTATGACAATAATCCAAAAAGCATAAATTGACCATGAATGCTATGGTCCGCATCTTAACATTCAGCTCCTTCTATATTACCAAGAGTAACACTCTAGAAACTCCTTTTGATAAATTTCCTCATACCTTCTAACTATAATCGTCACTTATTATAAAATTTAGTTCTTACGCTTCTATCTTTTCACAACTAATCTATCTCAATATCGGATACTATGATTGTACTTTACTAATATATAAGTGTGTGCAAAACTCCTCTCTATTTAATTCTCTTATCTCACACTATTATTCTTCGTCTATCTCTCAATAGGTGTATTCTTTACAGATCTAGCCTAACTATTCTAAATATCTCTTAATCCCTCAACAATACTATAATCGAATCTTACATCGATCTTCATCATCGAAAACTTTATCACATTACTATTCCAATCTCATATTCGCCGTATTATATGATAAATAAAGATCTACCAATCTCTTTACACCTCCAACCCATATTTCAATTCTACTCCTAATCTCACTATATGACATTATCTCAATTCCGAAAATTGCCCTCCCTATCAACCTTCACATATCTCTATTCCAGTGTTCGCATTATCCCTAAATACCTTGCGAGAATAACCAGAATACCTATACACGAGAATAGTTCTAGAGTGATGACCTCAACCAGTCTCCTCATCCACTTCTCTTAACGACCGTAAGAGCCTGAGCCCCAATTTCATTGTGTATCACCAAATTATTTATAAAATCCATACAATCCCGCACTCTCTATACATCACTTTTCTCTGCATCTACACACACAATATAATTAAATAATAACTAAAATAAAACATACATACCTATATTACTATAAACATTATCTAAGAACTGGCATTCGTCTTAAACACTCAACTATTCTCTTTAAATAAGACTCTCAAAATATAATCTCATAATAACCACCAGAAGTCATCAATTTAAGTAGTAATATTTAAATAAATATCTATCGTCAAACTACTAATCCTATATAATTCTAACACAAACACTCTAGATTACAAAATAATTCAGTTCCATTATACAGGTAGCAAAAATATTTCATATCACTCAAAAATATGAAAAAGCCATACACAATCACCACTATGTCTGCAAATATATGAGTCACTCATATAATTAACCACTATTAATCTATATGTCCTTCTGAAATCAATACCTGACTACAATAACCTCAACAAATCCTATCTTATTATTTCTTTCTCACAAAAATTCTACATAATAAAGCTCAGTAAATAAGGTATTCAATTCTTTTCTGAATAAATAATTTATAATCAAATAATAAATATTTCACTAATAATATTTTATAACGTGCATTTCATAGGTCTTCAATTTTATCAATAATAATATATATATATATATATATATCTCATAATCATCATCTTATTATTTACCAATATTAATTTAATAAAATAAAATAAGTATATAATTAAAGGATTATTTATTAAGCAAAATTTATAATTATATTCAATCTTAACTTATTATTCATAATAAATTTATATGATGAGAGTAATATAGATTGCCTATCTAATATATTATTCAAATAACTCTCTAGATCTATCCATCTCCACCATACTATCCTAACACATTTAGAAACTCGATTATAATATCAATCTCAACTATCATAAAACTTAGTACCCCCCACGTACAATCAGACAGTGGTCACTATTTTTGTAGTCATAATCAATCGGATAAACAGGTATAATCCGTTAAATAAAAGATAAGTATCAAATCGGAGATATGCTACCTCTAAACTTTTAATTATGCGCGACTAATTAAATAATGTATGAATTTTGAGTTAAGTATGCTCTTACTTTACTCCAGCATCTGATCATTAAAAGCATGTACGTTTACAATATAGTGAAAAAATAAAATCTGAAGAAAGACAATCAAGCATACAAAACACAAAAACTTAAATGTACAATTCAATTCTCTATATCATATCATATATAAAATATAATTCAACAAATTTTCAAATAATATACTTAAGTAGTTAAATCACTTCCAATGACAGAAAGTTCAGCTATTAGAATAAAGCAATGATATATATACAAAAATATACACGAAGCTCAGAGTACACACACACTATAATCCTATTATCTACACCACATAATGAGAATTCAATATGATAAACTCAGAATTTATTAATATGTGGAATTAGATATAAATAAGACTCTATAAAATCTATATACCGATAACACTTTCAAATAGATTCTAATAAATTAAGACACCAATTAAATTATCTTGCTAATACATCATAGACACAAACTCATCTATTCCTCCTACTCTCACATCCATCTCTATATCCCTCCTACTCCATATCATAATCTCCCTACCTATTCATCACAGTACTCTCTTTCGTTCCATCTATTCATAGATGCTCTAGCCTGCGCTCTCGTTCAATGCTACTACTGTTCACTGTGCGTCTATCCTATCTAGCTCAATCACGCCTTTTACTCTTACACCTACAACCCGCCCGAGCTTATCATCTACAATAATTATCATCTCTCCTCCACACAATTATATAATATAGATACGCTGAAGATATACACTAAGAAAATTTTCTTATATACGAGAATCTAAATGAAATAATATACCCTATAGATATATAGAACACTAAAACTAATCACCTTCCCTAATTCCTATAACTATGTCACATCTTCACAATTTATAAGTACATAGAAATATCAACGTTTTCTTATATCGACTCTTTATGATCCTCTAAATTACAATACGATATAATATAATATATAATTATTATTAATCCTAAGTGCATGTGTGCAGTGAAACTTTATGCATCCCAATTAAGCGTGGCTCGAAAATAAAATACTTCACACCTGAATGCAAAAGTCCCCTGTATATTGTTAACTATTTATGAAACGCTACTACCTCAATAATAATCTACTTCCGTATAATTTATTTATTAATTACTCTACTCTCACTATCCTACTTATTTAGTAGACTTTCATTTATCGATATTGCACAAATTGGATTAATCTATACAACACACGACATATAAATGCAACATAATTTAATAATCAAAGATAAGGTTAATAAATATATATAATAAATTGAATCGAGACTATTCTTAAGGTATTATTATATAATTATGAGTTTGTATGAAAATTTTCTATACTATACATATAATACAATTAATATTTATTATTCAGATTATTTGTATTTTATATATATATATAATAAATAATACCAACAAAAAGTATTCAAGAATATTAGAAAATATATATTACTAAAAACAAATAACCTTATATACTATATCATATTATTAATTATTATAAGAATATGAGCTAAATGTAAACTAGCACGTTTGATACATAATATAAAAACTTTGAATTTCCGATTATGATAAGATTTGTATATTATCACATACATTCGTTATTTATTTTGTGAATAATAAATAATTTAACCATACGTAACTAAATATAAATAAACTATAGTTATGTATTATTTAATATCATGTATTATTTAGGTCATCATTGATAATTAATACACGATTTACCTATAATTTATCTCATAATCTCTAACTGATGCACATGCAATAGTGATGAATCGAGCACAAAGTTAGATTAATATCTATCCAATTTTTGATACAGATGAGAGTAATCCGCATTATATTAGAGAGAGAAGTCATTAATTTATAGAATAACAAGAATATAGTCTAAGATTACAAAAGCGAAATAATTATAATACTTAAAATATCACGACTGAGTGCTAGACTAAGCGTTAGTCACCACAGTCCATGATCACACTATGTATGCAATCCAAGCATATTTTAGATTTTATCGTAATTAATTAATATAATCTTCAATTAGACACATATAAAGAAAAATATAGACAACCCAACAAAGAACGAGATGCGTGGAGATGAACAAATATAAAATGAACGATAAATGTTACCTATATATGATAGACCGTGTGCAATATGTTATAATATTTCACACGAGCCATATTTACTTCTGAAAGGTCAAATATAACTATATATCAAATAGATAAATTATTAATATCCAAGCACAAAATTATGTAATCACAGAGATGCTATACTCAGAATATACTTGAATATATGGTGAAATTATATAAAGCACAGACAAATTTATCATTACACTCAGCTCAGATCATAATTAGATTTACTCTATCTCGTATGCATACTACTACTACTACTACTAATTAAATTAATTAATATGCAATTATTAACATTTAAATATTAATGATATATATAATTATATATATAATATTATATTATATAATATATATGTATAATATAGTGATATATATATTAACAACATTAAATCAATAATATTTATGATTAGTGCTCTCGATGAACCCGAGCAAGGTAATATCAAAATTAGAGTATGAATAGAGGACAAGTTTTCACATCATATATACCCTGATATTTATAAGGGGAGGGGCTGAGTATAAGGTAAAACCCCCCCCGCTAGTAAACAAATCATTAATATTCCACTATATATATAATTAATAATATACCAATAAAATAAATCATTTGGGGTAAGTATAGTAATAATAAATATGATATATATAATATATATTGATATATATTAGTTAATTAATTAATATATATATGAAATTATTGATATAATTAACAATCCATCGTAACTCCTTATTCTCCAGATGGGGAGTTGGAGTAGTAATATTATAGGGAAAATTATATACTAAATCTTATAGGAATTTCACATATAGTTATAGATGTAATTAACAAAATAAACAGTTAAGTGAGTCTATATATATACAAGATGAATTTTCTCTTATAGTGGTTCAGGCATTGACAAGATGTAACAAGACAAGAATGAAGAAATAAGATTAAGTTGATATAGTAAATAAGGTTTGTAAACCATAAGAACCTAACAGATATCTTAAATGTAAATATAACCATCTAAGAGTAATATATAAGTTATAATATCGAATGAAGAGAGAGAAGTAATTAATATAAAATTAACCACGGATAATAAGATATTTTAGTACAATACATATATAAATAGTTAATTATCGGCGAGTTCCCCTTAATATTTTAGTATGATTATATTTAGTAAGAATGATTAATTAAAACCACTTAATACAGTACTTATTTTAAATGATATATATTATGATGAAATAAAAACGAACTTCGTTACACTATAGAGTAAGACCTAAAGTATATAGTATTATACTATATAAATATATATTACACACTGGTAAACACCCTATTATAAGGTGATATATCTACTAGACGATTATAGTTTTACTCCCCGGCTTAAATCTCCGCTTCCGACGCCTTCCCAATTTGTTTCCATTCTCTATAGAAGTTCTTTCACAATACTCTCCTATATGACAGTAAAGTTTTAATCAAGTTACGCATATAATTTAGGCGAAATAAAAATTTACCCACGAGTACTTATATATCACCGGAATTCATAACCGACTGCGACCAAAGTTATATTACATTATGAGCCAACCAGCCCCCCTTCACACTAATTATATCACACCTATCAAACTAAAAGAAGCACCCCCTTACATGTAATAATCTGAAAACCCTACCTATCATGGCACCGGCCGGCCTTTCTACCATCGACTCCTTCTACAATTTCAGTACCATAAAAATATAACCCAATACACTAACTCTCCGATACTCTCTGACAAAAACCCTACATCAATTATCATAAATTACATATAAAAGTCATAGCAATATATATTAACAAAGCTGAAGACACAAGAAAAAACTGATAAATACTTCTCCTCATACTCAACGAAACTCCAGATCATTCCAGTACGGTAGCTAACCGGGCTCTCTCCTAGACTAACGCTCTAGAAAGCTCTACGTACTCACGTACACTCAACCGCTGTCTGCTTAAAGTACCTATCCTAGAAAACGTATACCTGTCATAATAATTATAGCTGTAATTTTGACTTGCGCGATACCCATACCGATGCCTGACCGATAACATGAAATAGTTAAACTTAAATATATAATTACATCTGATCAACAAATACAATATATTCTTTCCTATAAATTAAATGACCAAAATCACACTTATGACCTCACTTAGTCTATGATAATACCCAATAGGCACACCTGAACTTGCGCTGCCTACGCTGCTCCACACAAACCCAGCATCTCTCAGCTCCGAACCATCTCATGGTCTTAACCGGCAATCCAATCGAATATTATCATTAAAATTTATAACTCAGACTTCTCAAAATTGTAATTTCCGAGACCATCGAAATAAACTTCTTGCTAACAGGGCCACATATAACAAATAGCTATTCCCTCATCTTATATGTGAAACACAAAGTGTCTAAAGATAATTATAAATATCACTAATAAGTTGCACCAATAAATTCACCCCCGTACCTTAACATTAATTTCGTACTTACTCCACCGAATTCTGATCTTCGTCCATAGCCTACTATTGCTCATAATCTTATAAAGAGACCTTCTTCTTAAGCTTCCATAAAAAAGCTTCGTATATAACAAAATAAAGAAGACTTATGGTATAAAGTAAAATCAGCATTTGCACTTTCCAGAAAAAAAACACTCATAAAATACTATTTAAAAACACACACACTTTAATAATATCAAGCACCGAGCTTTTAGGTTCAAACGAACTAAAACAGATAAGGAATCACTCCGCTCCAGCTCCGGCCTCTAACAGCTCCAAGCCGACTCCCCGCTAAAATTTAATATCAAATGAGCTCAAGTAACTCTCCAATACTTTCCTAGAGCAATAAATACTATTATTTACTACAATTCTAGATATAAAAGATAATTCTCTACCTACATGATGTAGAGGATGAAGACTCCTGTACTCCGAGTCTACACAGGATCTCAGAACTCCAGTCATATAACCGATAGACCGCGAAACACAATACTCGTAGTCTCTATCTTAAAAAATTTCAGAAAAATTTATACCAAATGGGGAACTGATCAGCAAAGAGCCACACGCGAATTCATCTCACCGGGTCAAAAACATCTCCAGACCGTATCGCAGCCCTCCTACAATGATTCTAAAATAAGTAGAAAAAAGATTAATCGATTCAGCTCATAAACCACTTAAATGACGGTGTCCCTCTAAGTACACTAGCTTTACCATCACTCACTATATTTATGAGAACAAATCCGCAGAAACAAAATCAATAATCTTAGAAATAAGACTGCATACGACTCTACGCTCACACCATCTGCTCCTAACGATGATCATTCCGCATTCACTCGAATCCACTTCTAAAAACTTTTTTAAGGTCCACTTCATACCACGAGCTTCTATAGCACTCTCTATATTTCTCAAAAATTTTTAATCATTATAGTACTTCTAACCTACATTCACATTCTCAATTCTACTTCCATACCCCAAAAAACATATGATATATATCAAAAAAAATCTGAATAAATCACCTTAATCTATCGTAAGCTACAATATTCTAAATTATATATGTAATTGTCATTCACATGCATAGTCAGTGATTCTTACCTATCTCATAGTATCTTCTCTACTGTGACATCCACTGTTCCTATATCTTCACAACTAATTCATTACTCTGTACACTTTTATTATTGATTCTATCTCACGTGGTCTCATCTCTACCTTTACTCCAGGCGCCGCACTCTCGTCGCTCTCCGTCAATCTATCACGTTGACCCGGCTATAAGAGCACCTCTAAGAACATTTTAGGCGTTTCACACTCTCCGAACACTATATGTAATAAAAAGACTCTCATCGGTGCCTCTTTCACGTTCTTCTTTGTTCCGTAGATCTTCTAAAGATCTCACAACCCTATCCGCAAACAAATATATCACTAACCACCTATTCCTGATCTGATACTATCATCTAATATTTAACCTCCCTCCCATCCATCATCTATCCTATCCGACCAACCACTTTTATCCGCCTAAACTAAATATCGGTCATTATCCACACTCGTTACAAATTATCTCCTCCACACACTACACTTCAGCTCTCACGACTTATTCCGAGAACACATAGCAATCCTATCTACAATTAAGCAAAAATCACAAATAGATATACTTACACTCATTGAAAAGCGAGGCAAGGTAATAAAGTCAACACCGTCTCCGAGGAAATGAATTCTATCGTCTCTTCCATATATCCATCTTCTGTACCAGAGCCATGCGTATTACCCGCTTTCTATCCCGCACTGCTCTGCGTCTTCACTAAGCTCGCGAAATAACGATACTCTCCACATAGCTCAATGCCTCTCACTCATTATCGCAATACTTAATTCTCATCTATCATAATAATAAATCACACCACCATTCGCCATATCCACAATTATACACTTATACAGTCTGAACCAAAAACTAGATTCCTTCCCCGAAAAGAACTATAAGATAGCACTACAATAAAATGCTACCAACAAAATGAATACCACTAGACCTAACGCACGCCATAACTCTCACACTCACACAGTGCATATACAATTAAGCTCTCTATCACACACACCGCCCGACCATCTGTACATATCACAACTATCACATCACCAACTACACATATAATATATACATCACACTACACTAACACTCTAGTTATATGACAACTACATTATTATTAGTAGTGATGCAGCATCTATCTTATCCTACACACTTTCATGGTTTATCCAATTTTGAATTATATATAACACAATAAATATAATTTTAAATAATATATAACACAATAAAAATAAAAAGAATATATGAAAATATCAATTACAAGTATATGTAAATTTTATACTTAATTTTTAAACAAATGAATAAATTTAGTCCGATGATTTATAGTAAAAAGATAAATTGAAGGCGTCATTTCAATATAAATTATATAGTTTGTGAATACAAATTTTCATTTAATTTTTATTGCCAATCGTGTATGTAAAGTTGTTTGCTCCAATGAAAGAATTATGAGTACAGTTATGAAAGGCCAAGAGTGCATTCATTTACCCTTTAAGTTTATTGGTAATATACAAATGCTATGATGATTGGGATGCTGCTACATCTACATGGGTAAGGCCCCTTATATACGAGCTCTTGAAACGTGAAGCTTCGGAGGAGGCCGAACCAAAAAAATCAGTGAGTGCCTTTTAACATTGCATCACGGAATATCTTATTTGCCACACTATTTAAACGAGTTGCATCATCAAAACAGGGGATACGAATTTAAAAAATATTGATTGATCAAGTTGACTAGTTCGACCTTCAAATATATGAACGAGTTCTTAAAGGTTATCCACCTCAAATTTAATTTACCATTGTACAGTAAAATAAAAAAATTGGTTAATGTTGAAGTGAAATTTCGTTACTAATCTTTACAACATACTGCGCCATGCTAATTTATTACAGCCTATAATAAATTTTAATTATTTAAATATTTTTATTTAGCAATTTTTTCTTGTTACATACTGTAATTCATTATTCTATTATAATTATAGTAGAATAATAATTCTATTATAATAGAATAATGAATTAATTATTCAACAATGTAATTCTTCAACGAATTTTGAAGGATAATTATTATCCTTGAAAATGTGTTGAAGAATTATATCGCCACCCGAAAGTGGTCGGTAATTAATTATCAATAAAATGTTCAAATTTATTATTATTATTATTATTATTATTATTATTATTATTATTATTATTATTATTATTATTATTATTATTATTATTATTATTATTATTATTATTATTATTATTATTATTATTATTTATTATTTTATATATATATATATATATATATATATATATATATATATAATATATATATAATTATATATATATATATTATATATATATAATATATATATATATATATATATATATATAATTATATATATATATATTATATATATATATATATATATATATATATATATATATATATCGTGAAGTGTTGTTCATAAACCTCGTACAAAACTGAAATATAATAAATTAATAAATAAATATAATATAAATATAATATAATTAAAATTATTTCCACATAGCCTCTAACATGTTTCAACTTTCAAGCATGGCGTTGTTACAAGCCGTTAGGCCTTTCTTTTAGGATAGGAACTGATTGCCCTAAGGATTTAACCATATTTATTATCTATTAACTATATGAAGAGACACTTATCCCTATATGTGCTTTTTAAGATGAGGAAATAAAATAAATTAGATGGGGCCTAATCATAACAGTAAGTTGGATGCTTAATGACGTCTCAATTGAAACTCGCCATGAGTTGATATGGTTTGACGGCCAGCATCCCGAAGAGTTCAGGCATGTAACTAGAAAACTATAACATCTACAGGAAAATAAATAAAACATTTTTTGATTCTAAACCTGGAATTTCATAGAAGAAACTTAAAAAAAACTTTATTTTATTCTAATATTTATTAATAACATCTTAAATATTAGTAAAATCTTACACCTCGCATTGTACGCTTTGATTGACCGATTTGACCTTGAAACCTGCTGCATTAGTTCTCGAGTTCTCGAGGTGCCAAATACCAATTTTTTACGCTTTGGAGAAAATATTATTTTCTTTTTATATCCTTTTTAGGGGGTTCGAGCCGACGGAGGGACAGAGGGGGGGGACGAAGTCCCCCGTCGTCCCCCGGTAGGCCGAGAAACCCCGACTATCCATCGTTCTTGTTTACCCGGAGGTATTCGTTAGTTTTAAAAAAAAAATCAACATTTGGCACCTTTGTTTCCCCAGTCGGAGTAAGCGAGCATGTTCGATTTCTCAAAAAACTGTAATTTTTTCAACATTTTTAACAAATTTAATTTTTTAAAAAGCGTTATTTTTTTTTTTTTAATTTTCCGGGGTAAAAATGTCTCCTGATTAATAAAATGATATTTATTTTCGTGTAGCTGTTATAGTTTTTTAGTTACATGCCTGGCCTTTTCGGGATGCTGACCTGGTTTGACGAGGGAAACGAGGAATGGCATTACTGTATTGGAAAAGAACACCTTTCTCTGAGAGCTCTGAGCGAAAACGTTTGCATATTTTCTCAGACCATTTTAATAATAAGAATAGCAGATTATTCCTATTGCTCTTTGGCATAATAATGAGTCACCAAGCAAGAAGATACGAAGAGCATCCCCTAAAAAAACTGTTGTAATTACCTTCGTTTGCCCTCGATTTTTCTGCTTTTGTATTTTATTGCACTTTTTCTACACTGTTGCAGCCATTGCTTATATTATTGTTCGTTTTCGAGAATTTAGCTGGTAGACTATGGTTCATCTCTGTTGCAATGCTCTGAAGAAATGATGGAGGATCTTGAACTTTCTTATACAATATTTTCGTTGAAAATTGGCTCTTGTGTTTACCTAATTTGGCGTTCCACCTATGTTCCTTATCAAT
>JABUQX010109794.1:32500-35000 GCA_015478945.1 Trachelipus rathkii
AAAAAATGCATAAACACCCGAAAACCCCACCAAAAAATATACACGAATACCCCCCCCACCACTAAAAAACACAAAAACCAAAACACCTAACCCACCCCATACAAACTACCCTCACTCACCAAAAAAGAAACACAAATGAACAACAACCAACAAAACACCACCCAAAAAACCTAACTAAAACACAACAACCCCCAACAAACACAAAAAAAACACAAAAACGCACCCACCAGAACCCAACAAAAACACCCAAACAACATCACAACAACCAAAATTCAACCACAAAACACCAGAAAAACAACCATACACACACTCCAACACACACACAAACAACACAAAACACACAAAAAACATACACCACAAACACAACAACCAAAACCAACAACCCACAACATCACATACAAACAACAAAACCCACAACACCACCAAAATCCACAATACACACCACACACAACTCACTACACCACCAAAACCCAACAAGAAACAAAGACAACGACCGCCACCCAAACTCTACAAACACAACCACCGATACAAACAACCCCCCCAACCAACAGAAAAGCAACCCCAAACCAAAAAACCAAACCACAACACCACCACAACAAACAACAACAAAAACACCTCACACAAACCACACCACCACACAATCCAAAACAAAAAAAAAACACAACCCCAAAAACAAAACAATTAACAACACCACACACCTAAAACGGAACACACAACAAAGCAAAACAACAATCCCAATAACTACCACCCACATAAAAGAATAAAGAAACAAAAAAAAAAAATAAAATATAAATAAAGAAAAAAAAGTCAAATATATAAAATAAAGCAAACGACAACAAAAACACAAAACTAAAACCGAAAATACACCAACAAAAAAACAAAAACTAAGAAATTTCAATAAAAAAATTTCCATAATTCTTTTTTCCTTTTCAAAATTGTTAAAGTATGTCATACAATTTCCTTGACAACCATTGATCAAAAATACAAAAGATGGTATACCCTAATAAAAAAAACCAAATTGTACATTCTCCTCCGACTACAATGCTTCTCCCTTGAAATATTTCAATGCAGATCGGTTAAATAGAAAGAAGAAAAAATATACACCAATTTCAATTTTGAATAACCCCAATAATTAGTAGCTTTGGAAACCGACCGAGTAGCTCAGAATATGGGGTCACAATATCAAAATTCCGCCCGGCAAACTTTTTAGATAATCCAGATACTTTGTATATTTCAAGTTTGAAGTCATTTGGAAAAAATTGTAAGAGTTGTTTCGACAAATACCAAAACAATGGCTACAGGCACAGAAAAACACTCGAAAACGATGTTTTAGACGTCAGAAAGCAGTACTAGTAGATCGCGCTAAGAATAATTCCAAATTATGTCCATTTTAAGAGGGGGGGGGGCCCGGGAAACCACTATGGGACTCAGCCGGAAGCAATAATTGGAGCGTGCCCCTAAGGGCATATATGAGCATTTGTCATTATATTTCAAAAAACACTACTATTTTTGATGTTTCTTCAAATATTGTGGATTGCCCATTATTAGGGGCAAACGAGTTAGGGATACCAATTTAATTTGCTCTCCGTTGCTCGTTTATCGAGCCCTCTGACATGATAACCTTTCCTCCACGCGACCCAACTACAAGTCGAAGCGTAAGATTAGCCAACTGTTTTTGTATTTAAGGAGTCCCATCATCTTGATTTCATGAAGTAGTTTTTGGATTTTGCTCTATGGAATAATTTTAAAAAAAAATTTTTTTTGTGGAAAATTTTAAAATTTTTCTTTTGAGTGTACAGAAAAATTATCTAAGTTAAAAAGATGTATCTCACCCGACTATACAAGCCCTGTAAAATTTAATGTTGATCGAATTAGTTAGAAAAAAAAAAAACATATATAATATATATATATTATTATATTATAATATATATCTATACATAAACATTTTTTTATATATATATATATTATATTTTCAAACATATTCTAATATATCATATATTAAACACTAATATATACAGGGTGTATCGTTAATATTGCGAAAAAATTCAGTATGATATTCCTTGCATAAATATAAGATAATGTGTCAATAAACATTTCACCGAAAACGCCTCGTTTCCAAGATACAAGGTGATGAACCTATTTAAACATTAAGTTACAATAAACAGTAAACTAAATTTGGAAAGGTAATTAACAAATTCTTTCAATTTATTTAATTATAAGAATACATACATTACTGCACAGAAGAAAATATACAACAGAAATAGTACGAAGCAATGGTGCACTAAGGTTATAACAAATGCTGAAAATGAGCACCCCCAGCGGCAATACAGGCCTCTATACTGTGACGCATTGATTGGCTGACACGTTCAAATATACCGTGTGTGTGCCGAATTGTGTCACAAATGCCGATATGCGAAAGCACTTAATTCTTCGGGACTTCAACTGTTGCTGTATAAACCAAATGTTTCAGGTAACCCCAAACAAGAAGAAATCCAATGCT
>JABUQX010109794.1:45000-47500 GCA_015478945.1 Trachelipus rathkii
GCTTAGACCGAGTTATCATTATAGAAACGTTCGATCTTCTTCAAATTTCATAAAGTTATGATAAAATTCTCTAATTTTTTTGCGAAAATTATTGATATTGAAGTAAATATTACATAGTACATATAAAAGAATATTTAAAAATTTTAAACAAAAAGTGTAAGAATCATCGCTATTGAATTAATGCTAATTTTTCAATTGATTATAAAGGTGGCAGGTCCGCTTCTGAAAAAGACGCGGACAGAAAATTCGAAGCCAGTTTACAATATACTCTATAAATAATATATTTTTGAACGAAACAAATTTTATAAAATAAATAAAAATAATAATAAAAGTAAATAAAACAATAATAAAATAAAATAAATATAATGTAACAATAAAAATAATAATAAAAAAAAACAACTTTAATACAATAGCTAACCATAAAATAAATTTTTAAATCAAACAAAAAATCGTGTGTGTTTGTGTTTTTTTTTAGGGAGGAGGGGGGAAACAAAAAAAAAAAACTTTTTTTTTTTTTTTTTGGCAACTATGTAAGACCTACTTCAATTACTATTTATTAATCGAATTTTCAGTGCTTATTAAAACGTCTTATTTTGAACTACATACTATCTAAAAGCTTTTATTTAGCATATGATGATGAAATTGTTTGTAAATGGAATTCAACTACAAAAGAATTGCTTTTATTCTCTTACTTGCACTGAGGAAGGAACCAAATTCATAACTTAAAAGTTTGTGATTGATGCTTCAATGCCGCCTGCTGTTAAGCAACTTGTTCTATATGATGGCATGATCACTTTTCTTTCATGACACTAGCATACAACTATTTATTTATTTATTTATTTTATTTATTTCTTTTTTTTAATTAAAGATTAAAATCTTAGCAACTAGGATCAACTTTAACAGCTTTGAAGGCTTATTTGAAATGAGAATTTCTTGTTATATAATAGCACGTACCTAAAGATCTTCAAATTATATATATATATATATATATATATATATATATATATATATATATAGTATATATATATATATATTTATAATATATTTTTTTTATATATTTATTTATATATATATATATATATAAAATATATATATATATATAATATTATATATATATTATTATATATATATATATATAAATATATATATATATATATATAATATATTATATTATATATATATATATATATTATAATATATATATATATATATTATATATATATATATATATATATATATATGTATATATATATATATGATTATATATGGTGAGGTGCCATAATTTTAACAGTTTTTTTCTCTGTCATAAGTATTGTTAGGCTGCCCGGTTCGCTTTCCTGTTTAACAAACATGAAAAGAAGTTAACTATTCGATTTCGTTTGAAAAGTTTTACTACCTTACCGCGTTCGCCGACCGACACCAGGCTGGTATATATATATATATATATATATATATATATAGTGTTGCACCGATACCAAAATTTTTGAGGCCGATACCGATACGATACATAGTACTCGCTATTTTTCATTGCGATAAACCGATACCGATACCGATACCAAAATTTTTGCCGATACCCGATACCGATACCGATACTTTTATCCCTAAATGGCCTAATATATATATATATATATATTATATATCATATTATATATATAATATTATATATATATATATATATATATATATATATATATATATTATATATATATATATATATATATATTATTATATATTATATTTAGGATGCCAGGTAACATCCGCATCCGCACATTATTAAAGATCCGCCTCCGCATCCGCGCTTTTCCCTGCGGATGTTGCGCGGATATTTATTGTCGAGATTTGATAAAGAATTTTATAATAAAAATACTTAAGATGAATCTCAACGCAAATTTAAATGAGAGACATGGGACTCGACTCAACTGTGTAATGATGACTCATGATCTCACATCATGAAGTTCATAATAATTTGAGTCAACAGAGTCACATGAGCTTATTGATGCCAAAAAAATCAGCGCCTCTACAGCTTCTGTCTCCGATGTAATACCATTAATCTCAGCGCTAAGGAAGAATTTTGAACCATCTTCAAATGAAAATGATGACGGTATATATATATATATATATATATATATATATATAATATATATATATATATATATATATATATATATATATATATATATATATATATATATATATATATATATATATATATATATATATATATAATATATATATATATATATATATATATATAAAGCCGTTTTCGTTTTTATATCTGGGCTTACGAAACGTAAGAAATGCTCGAGTTTGCGTTCGTTTTTGTCAAATCTACCGAAAAATTGTAAGAAATGCTTTCCAGACATAAGGAATTTCCTCACTTCTGTAAGGTTGCTATTTCCCGTGCTAGCCGAATTTAAGCACTTTCTTACGAAAAATGTAAACAAACAAGATGGCGGCGTGTTAGGCCCCGTCTGAATTGATGAATTTTCATTCAATATAA
>JABUQX010109794.1:67500-77500 GCA_015478945.1 Trachelipus rathkii
ATATCTATCAATACTCAAATTCAAAAAATCTCAAATTGTGATGCAAAAACATTAAGCTTTCACTAGTATCTGGTAGAGCCTGTTCCTTTTTGGGGTGTTTACATTAGGGGTGTACCGGAACTGAAATTTTCAGTTCCGGTCGGAACCGGAATTAGCCGGAATCCCAAAAAAAATCGGCCGGAACCGGAATTTCTAATGAACTTTCCTTTAACTATAAAGAAATGTAAAAAATTTTTTTTTTTTTAACTTTCAATCTATTGTAATTATATATATCCTATATATATATATATATATATTATTATATAACTTAATAATATATATATATATTATATATTATATATATATATTATATAATAATATTATATATATATATATATATATCAGAGGTGGGCCACCCCGTCATTTAAGGGTAGTCCGCTAGCGCACCTCCGCACCACGAGAAACTTAGTCCGCTAGCGCTCCTCCGCACTTATTCAGACCATCAAACCTCCGCTAACGCAAGTCCGCACTCTCCCGCTAATAATGTGCGACTTCACAAAAGATTTTAATATTAAATAAATAAATAGTAAATATCCTTACAAAAAATTTATTATATATTTATTTGAAGCAATTGATGAATATTTACAAACATTCAAGATTTTCCACTCCACCTTAATGTCGTCCTTCAAAGAACAAGGGATCATATTACCTTTCAAAAAGATTTGGTGCTCAAAATTGAAAGCAGTTAAGGCTGACCTCTTTGGCCTCAAAATATCCCCACCAATACTAAATATTCGCTTCTGCAGCGCAGAACTAGGGAAAGGGTGTATTGATATTTTATGAACAAGTTCAACAAATTCCTTCCTATGGCTGAAAGGGAAAGATGTCCTTGTGAGAAGAGTGCTGGTGTTAGTTCACTTCCAGAGTCCATTGCTTAATTTAAAGGTCCTCACCTAACATTCTGCTCCCTTAATGAAAATCATTTTGACGCACCCTGTCACCTCATAAGAAGGTCCTTTTCGATCCAAGAACTTTAGTAGATATCCATGAAAGCCTCGGACTCCTGCCAGAGTCGATGCTAATGCCTACGTATCAGTCGGTAACTTAATATAAGCTATATATATATATATAATATATATATATAATATATATATATATATATATTATATATATATATATATATATATTATATATGATATATTTTTATTATATATATATATATATAATATTATATTTATATCAAATCTGTGTAAAACCCAAATATATATATATATTATATATTAATATATACTATATATATATATATATATATATATATATATATATAAATATATATATATATATATATATATATATATATATATATATATATATAATATATTATATATATATATTTGGGTTTTACACAGAAATTGATTTAGATATTGCCTAGTTATTATCGTATTAAAATAATTAATTAAGTTTAGATTAGTGGGTATAGCATTCAGTCCTCTAAAATAATTTAAATGTTATTTATTATATATGGTACCTTAAGAAGGTTGAATTATTTTTTGGAGTTTAATTATTAAATACCAAATTAAGTCCCCTTAGAACTAAAAGTAATAAATTTAGTTATATACTTAAAAAATAAAAAAATTATATTTTTCTTTATTAATAACCAATAAGCATTCTTAATTAAGTTACACATATATTTTTCATTTTTAAAAGGTGGCGGAACAAAAGAGCGGAACTTTTTGATTCGCGCACGTGCCCAGTCCGCTAATTTCCTGCGATCCGCAACCTCCCGCTAGTCCCGCACCTATTTTGTAGTCCGCTCGGAGCGGACTAGCGAACTAGCGGACGTGCCGCCCTCTGATATATATACTATATATAATATATATATATTATATATTTATAATATAATTATAATATATAATATTATTATATAATATAATAATAAAGTATATATATATATTATAATATAATATATATATATATTAATATATATATATATATATATATATATATATATATATATCTATCATATATATAGGCTTATATGTATTTCATTAACAGCAAAATATAATTTTTAAAATCAGATATCTCAAAAACTACAATAGCTACAGGGAAAAGGAATACATTGTTGGAATGCTGTCCAAGCAATGTTGCGGAAAAAGTATAAAAAAAAAAAAAAAAAAAAAAACCCAAAAAAAAAAAAAAAAAAAAAATTCTCAAAAACTACAATAGCTACAGCGAAAAGGAATACATTTTTTGGAATCCTTGTAAAATTTTAGTTAGGAAACTGTAAAAAAAAAAATAATAATAATAAATAAATAAATAATTTTGGCTATTTTTTTTTAGGAGCAGGGGAACATAATATATATATATATAATATATTATATATATATCTATTAAATATACATTATATATATATATTTATTTTGTAAAAGGTATTAACATCGGCAATGTGGGGGCTCGAGCCGACGGGGAAACACAGGGGGGGACGTTTTCAATACCCCGTAGGGGAGGGCGGAACCCCCGCGACACCCAAATACCAAAAGAGCGGGGGTTCCGGAGCCCCTCCCCGGAGGGGGGAATTAGTCCTACCCGTAGTTCCCGGAAGGCCGAGAGACCTCGGCCTCCTGCCATCGGTGCGGTATACCCTTGGGTTTTTTTTTAGAAAAAAAAAAAAAAAAAAATTTATAATATTTTTGTTTTTAAGATTTTTTTTTTTTTTTTTTTTTTTTTTTTTTTTTTTTTTTTTTTTTTTTTTTAGGTTTTTTTGGAGGTTATTGAGCCAGCATCCAGCAATGTATTTCCTTTTTCCCCTGTAGCTTATTGTAGTTTTTGAGATATGAGATAAATAAGTTAAGAAATTTTTTGCTGTATAAAATACAATCTTTCCATATATATGTATTTATATAATATATTTATTTTTTTTTTTTTTTTTTTTATATATATATTATATATATATATTATATATATATATAATATATATATAATAATATATATATATATATATATATATATATAATATATATATTATATTATATATAGTACATATACATATATATATATATATATATATATATATATATATATATATATATATATATATATATATATTATTTTTAGTTTATTTTATATATATATATATATAAATATATATATATGTTATATATATATATATATATATATATATATATATTAAAGTATAGAACGTGGGTCGCATTAACTAAAATTATACTGATTATTTTTAAAAATATACGAACTTCAAAACAAATAAGAACCTAGGATAGGTTAAGTTATCGTTGGCTATTAGGTAACCATAGATTTTAAATATATTTCATTTTTGAAAAATTTTCCTAGCTCAAAATAGAAAAACTTTACTAATTTTTGGTCGAGAAACACAAATTTGATAATAATTTTTATGTATTAGCTCTGGTTTTGAAGATATTTACATATTAAATAATAACATAGAACTTACATGTTAACTATCGAAAAGATATCAATTGAAGCTCTTTAATATCATAAAATAAGTACACAACTACCAAAAATGTAAATAAATTTTATGTGACATTAATTATTATATTTTGCCTATGTGTAATGTTTAACTTTTCATGTCATTATAATCAGTAACCTCACATTTTAATGTTTAATCTCTTGAATGACATCTCTTTGCTACTCGCTTGTGAATGGTTTCTTGGGCGTCTCTTGTCACTGTCCAGCAATAGCCGCAAGCATAGAGGCCGTTCCATTTACCTTGATACTTCTTTTCCATTCTAAATATATCCTTGATGAAAATCGCTCACTCATGTTCGGTCGCCTCACGGCCAGCATCAATGTTTCAGGGAAAGAAGTCCAGGTGAGAATGTAGGAAATGGATCTTGAGTGACATGTTGCACCCTAATTGACGATACGTTTCTAGAAGTGTATCCACAATATCAACGTAGTTATCAACCCTACGATTTCCTAGGAAGCCATGAACAACATCTTTAAATGCTTTCCATGCTGCTTTCTCATGGCCAGCAAGAACTAGCTCAAAGTTAACATCCTTAAGAAGTTTACGAATTTGCGGCCCAACGAAGATGCCTTCTTTAACTTTAGCATCACTGAGTTTTGGAAATTGTTTTCTGAGGTACTGAAAACCTTCTCCATCCTGGTCCATTCCCTTCACAAAGTTTTTCATGAGTCCAAGTTTGATGTGTAAAGGTGGCAAAAGAATTTTGTTTCTGTCTACCAGAGGAGGATGCTGGACATTTTTCTCACCTGGCAAGAGATTTTCCCTAGCTGGGCAGACCTTACGTTTGTAATGAGAAGACCTATCCCGACTATCCCAGTTACAGGGGGAAACAGCAGTACTTGGTGTATCCCAATTGCATGCCCAACAGTATTGCAATGACCTTCAAGTCTCCACAGAGGTGCCAGCGATGGTCGGTGTATTTAATTGCAATAAAAAGTGCTTTCATATTTGCATACGTTTCTTTCATATGCACAGAATGTCCAATAGGAATTGAAGGAAGAGAATTTCCATTATGTAGCAATACAGCTTTTAAACTTATCTTAGAAGAATCTATGAATAGTCTCCAGTCTTCTGGCTTGTATTCTAAATGCAAAGCATTCATCAAACCAGGCACATCACAACAGGCAACAAGAGAATTTTCATTTCGAAAGTATTGATTCAGATCGTGTTGGCGATTCCTGTATGTGGATACATTAACATTAGGTAGTAGGAGATTCCTTTCTTGAAACCTTGATGCCAAAAGCTCTGATTTGACTTTAGGTAGGTCTAGGTCTCGAATTAAATCATTTAATCCAGCTTGACAAAACAATTTTGGCTGACAAGATTCTTGAGTGTCAATCACAAAATCCGGATCATTTGATGAGGAAGGACAAGGTGGTTCCTCACTTCCACAATCCTCAGCTACGTCTGACTCCAGATTGTAGTGTACTGGAGGAATTGGTATGGGCAAACCGTCTGCATGGGGTACTGGTAGGATGGCTGACGGGATTTTAGGGTACTTTACAGTCGCCTTTTTTTCTTGACATGCCATGACTGACGGGAGGTATCATGCAGAAATAGCAATCGTTTACATGATTTGAGGGCTCCCTCCAAATCATTGGAATGGCAAAAGGCATAGAATGTATTGTTTTGTTCATCCATCCACGTAGGCGCACAGCACATGTATTGCAGACAATGTGCGGAGCCCAGTGCTTGTCCTGGTCTCCTAACTGGATACCGAAATATGCGCGATATGCAGCCTTTATGATTGGAGTAATCCGACGTTTTTGGTCAGAAAAAGTAACCAGACCACACACGTAACAGAAACTGTCCGCCGAATTTTTACAATGCCGTGGCATTCTCGTTATTTTAAATCTCAAAATTGATATCACTAAACTGAATGTTATTTCTGAAATATATATATATATATATATATATATATATAATTTAGTGTTATATATATATATATATATATATATATATTATATATATATATATATTATATATATATATATATATATATATATATATATATATATATATATATATATATATATATATATATATATATATATTAAGACAAAAATTAGAGAGTCCTCTTCTTAACAACTCAGACTCTATAGTTAAATAAAACAATTAATTAAAAACCACTAAAATAATTAATGATATGAACATTAATATCTCTTCCACAAGTAGACTTTCGAAAATAGTAATTTAAAATTGTTAAAGGTCTTTTTAGAAATTAGTTTTAGTTCTGAGGAGGGGACCGAGCTATTATAGGTCCCGAAACGTAAACTATCATTGTTTAATCAATAATTTTCATTTCATTAAAGTTTTTTTAAAGTGTTTTTTAATTGATTGTTTATATATATATATATATATATATATATAATATATATAATATATATATATTATATATATATATGTATATAGTATATATATATATATTATATATATATTATATATATATATATATAATATATATATATATATATATATATATATAATATATTATATTATTGTATATATATTATATATATATATATATAGTATATATGGTTGATAATTGGTTTAGAGCGACAACTATCATCAATCCCATATCATCAACACTACAATAGCCACAGGGAAAGGAATACATTGCTTGAATGCTGGTCAATTTTAGGGCGGAAAATGTAACAAAAAAATAAAAAAAAATAAAAAATAAAAAAATATATATATCTCAAAAACTACAATAGCTACAGCGAAAAGAATACATTTTGGAATCCTGGTAAAAATTTAGATAGGAAAATGTAAAAAAATCAAAAAATAAAAAATATTATTGCTAATAATTATAGTAATATGATTAGAGAGCCTATTTAGAGACCTTTTATTGGTTACTCGTTAAAATAAATAGACTTTCTATAATTATATGCTTTTTTTCTTTTACTAAAGAATACCCAAGGGTATATCGCACCAATGGCAGGAGTCGGGTCTCTCGGCCTTCCGGGAACTACGGGTTAGGACTAATTCCCCCCCTCCGGGCGAGGGTCTCCGGAACCCCGCTCTTTGGTATTTGGGTGTCGCGGGGTTCCCTCCGCCCCTCCTACGGGTATGGAAACGTCCCCCCTGTGTTCCCCGTCGGCTCGGAGCCCCCTAACATTGCCGTGTATACCTTTTACAAATAATTACTATCTATATATATGTCCCCTGCTCCTAAAAAAAAAATAGCCAATATTAATTAATTATTTATTTATTTATTTATTTTTACATTTTCCTAACTAAAATTTTAACAGGATTCCAAAAATGTATTCTTTCGCTGTAGCTATTGTAGTTTCTGAGATATGATTTTTTTTTTTTTTTTTTTTTTTTTTTTTTTTTTTTTTTTTTTTTTTTTTTTTACAGTTTCCGCAATATAATTTTGCGGATTCCAAAAATGTATTCCCTTTCGCTGTAACTATTGTTATTTGTTTTTGAAAGATAGTGGATCCGATGATAAGTTGTCGCTCTAAACCAAAATATCACCTATATATATATATATATATATATACTATATATAAATTATATATATAATATTAATATATATATACTATATATTATATATATATATATTATATATAATACAATATATATAATATTATATATCTATAAATATATATATAATATAATATATATATATTATATAATATATATATATATATAATATAATATATATATATATATATATATATATATATATATATATATATATATATATATATATATATATATATATATATATATATTTAACAAGAAAATACACAGCATTCCACATGTTAGCACAGACGACCAACTAACTGTAGGTTCCCAATTGCTGTCTGTACGTTTATAACGTTGCCATGTCTAACCATATACCGAAGGGTTATATATTTACACTTTGTATTAAAAGGTAATATATGTATTTCATTACTTTACATAAATTCTTTTAATATATTACATTAATCATAACCATTATGTGCTTCTATTCCTAATAATAAAGTACCAATTAGGATTCGTCACAGGAATATTCCAAACCAACCGCCAAATTTCATGTGGCAATATCTGGAAACGACGAGCTAATTCGAAATTTTCAAGGTCATTTTCTTTTTCTCCATGCTGAAATGATTAGGAAATAACAATTTTGAATTCGGAAAAATTTTCACTGTTGACCAGTGTAATTAGGACTTTTTTTTTTAGAAAGTTATCGTTTTTGTCATTTGTGCTTACGCTCGAAAAGAAATTCTTACCCAGTTTTAGCACGAATTTTGTGTATAAACGATCACGATTTCTCATAAAAGTTACTTTTTGTTTACAAATCAATTGGAATCAGCTTGTTTTTGAATGGAGCACTGTGTTTTTGGCAATAATCAAATAAAAAAAAATGCAAATGGTTTTATATTACAAATAAATAATTGCCATCAACTATGTTGATGGAGTTTAATCGAACTGAAATAATATAGATTTTTTAAACAAATTTTATTGAAGTGAAACATTCATTCAAACAAACGACCTACCACTCCGCCATCTTGTTTGGTTTATATTTTTTCCGGTTAAGGAAACCTCATTAAATTCTCAAGGCCATCTGGAAATAGGAACCTTAAGAATTAAGAAAATTCCTTTACGTTTGGTGAGCATGTTTTCTCGATTGCGCCTAAGTTTTGACAAACCACGACGGCAACTCCAAGCATTTCTTGCGTTTTCGTATAGCAACAGAATGCAAAAACTGAAAACGGCTTTAATATTTTTGAATAGGTGTGAAGCCTCTTTTATTAAAAATAGTTTTCTTTGATTTTCATCAAATAGACTGTTATCGTTTTTTGTCAATTTGTGCTTAGCTGGATAAGAAAGCTCACTCAGTTTTTTAGGACGAATTTCGTGTATAAACGAACGCTTGCTTACAAACATTTGAATCAACTGTTGTGATGGAGCCCGTCGATTTTGAATAAACAGAAATAAGAAAAATAATAAATGGTTTATATAATAATAATTGATCAACTATTGTGATGGAGTTGATCGATTTGGAAGAAATTAGATTTAAAGCTAATTTTATTAAATGAAACAATCATCAGACCAAACGGACCTACAACGCGCCATCTTGTTTGTTTGCATTTTTTTCGTAAGAACGTGCTTTATAATTCGCCAAGCACGGGAAATAGCAACCTTACCGAATTAAGGAAATTCCTTACGTTGGGTAAGCATTTTTCTCGATTTTGCGCCAAGTTTGAAACAAAAACGAACGCAAACTAAAGCATTTCTTACGTTCGTAAAGCACAAATGCAAAAACGAAAAACGGCTTATAAATTGTGTTTGAGCCAAACTTATTATTTCATTTTGATTCGTATATTTTTCAAAATGATTAGTATAATTTTCGTAGTGCGCGCACAACGTTTCTACCTAGACTTTTACTGATATATATTATAATATAAATATATAATTATATATATATTTATATATATATAATATATATATATATATATATATATATATCTATATATATATTATATATAAACGTATATATATATATAATATATATATAGGCCGCATCCCGAAGAGTTCAGGCATGTAACTAGAAAACTATAACATCTACAGGAAATTAAATAACATTTTTTCAGCAAGTAATTTCATCGAAGAAACTTAAAAAAAATTTATTTTATTTTATATTTATTAAGTAACTCTTAAATATTATAAAAATCTTAACCAGAAATAGTGCACGCTCTGATGCCCTTGAAACCTGCATTAAGTCTCGAGGAGCAAAAGTTTTTTGCCAAATAGACCATTTTTTTACGCTTGGAGAAAATATTTTTTTCTTTTTTATATCTTTTTAGGGGGTTCGAGCCCGACGGTAGGCCGGAAACCGACTCTAAGCAATACTCGTATCCTTCTCAACACGCAGTGAGTATTTCTCTAGTTAAAAAAAAAAAAATTCACATTTTGGGCAAGCTTATTGCAAAGCTCTATTCGGATGTAAAGCAGGACATCTATTCGAATTACTGAAAAGAACTAATTTTTATCTCGAGACATTTTTAACGAGACTGAGTGTGAGAGATATATATCATTTTTAGCCGTGGAAAGTTAAAAAATAACGCTTTTTAACAAATTTTGGTAAAAAATTTGAAAAAATTAGTTTTTTTCAGAATTCGAAGATGTTCCCTTACTCCGAATGAGCTTGTTATTATGTCATGTTTGAATTTTTTTTTTTTTTTAACTAGAGGAATACACGGGTAAACAAGAACGATGGATATAGTCGGGGTTTCTCGGCCTACCTCCGCGCTCGAACCCTACAAAGGATATAACAAAGAAAAAATAATATTTTCTCCCACAAAGGGAATTTTATGGCAACTTTTGCTCTCGAGACTAATGCAGGTTTCAAGGGCAATCAGAGCGTGCACTATTTCTGGTCTAAGATTTTTACTAATATTTAAGGAGTTATTAATAAATATAAGAATAAAATAAATTTTTTTTAAGTTTCTTCGATGAAATTATTGCTGAAATCAAATGTATTATTTCGCTGTAAGATTTTATAGTTTTTCTGTTACATGCCTGAAC
>JABUQX010109794.1:82500-85000 GCA_015478945.1 Trachelipus rathkii
CTGGCCATGAGAAAGCAGCATGGAAAGCATTTAAAGATGTTGTTCATGGCTTCCTAGGAAATCGTAGGGTTGATAACTACGTTGATATTGTGGATACACTTCTAGAAACGTATCGTCAATTAGGGTGCAACATGTCACTCAAGATTCATTTCCTACATTCTCACCTGGACTTCTTCCCTGACAATTGTGGCGCCGTGAGCGACGAACATGGTGAGCGATTTCATCAAGATATATTTAGAATGGAAAGAAGGTATCAAGGTAAATGGAACGCCTCTATGCTTGCGGCTATTGCTGGACAGTGACAAGAGACGCCCCAGAAACCATTCACAAGCGAGTAGCAAAGAGATGTCATTCAAGAGATTAAACATTAAAATGTGAGGTTACTGATTATAATGACATGAAAAGTTAAACATTACACATAGGCAAAATATAATAATTAATGTCACATAAAATTTATTTACATTTTTGGTAGTTGTGTACTTATTTTATGATATTAAAGAGCTTCAATTGATATCTTTTCGATAGTTAACATGTAAGTTCTATGTTATTATTTAATATGTAAATATCTTCAAACCAGAGCTAATACATAAAAATTATTATCAAATTTGTGTTTCTCGACCAAAAATTAGTAAAGTTTTTCTATTCAAATTACAAATATGTTGACCGTGTTATTTATTTAAATCTATGTAACCTAAAGCAACGTAACTTAACCTACCCAAACTTATTATTTCTTTTTGATTCGTATATTTTTCAAAATGATCAGTATAATTTTAGTAATGCGACCCACGTTCTAGACTTTAATATATATATATATATATAATAATAATATATATATATATCATAGTATATATATATTATATATATATTAATATATATATATATATAATATATATATATATAATAATATACTATATATATATATATATATTATATATATATATATATATACTATATATATAGTATATTATTATATATATATATAATATATATATATAATATATATATTATATTTATATATATATATATATTATATATATATATATATATATATATATATATTTAATTTATATATATATATATAATTATATATTAATATATATATATATATATATGGGAAAGATGTATTTCATTAACAGCAAAAATTTCTTATACTTATTATCTCATATCTCAAAAACTTACGAATAGCACAGGGAAAAGGATACATTGCCTGGACAATGGCTGGTCCATTTTCAGTACGGAAAATGTAAAAAAACCAAAAAAAACAAAAAAAAAAAAAAAAAAAAAAACAAAAAAAAAAAAAAATCCTCAAAACTACTATTAATTTTGCTTTTTTTTTTTTTTTAACTAAAGAATAGCCCCAACCGGGTAATACGCACTGATGGGCAGGAGTCCGGGGTCTTCTCGCTTCCGGGGAACTAACGGGGTAGGACTAATTCCCCCCCTCCGGGAGGGTCTCCGGAACCCCCGCTCTTTGGTATTTGGGTGTCGCGGGGGTTCCTCCGCCCTCCCCTACGGGCATGGAAAACGTCCCCCCCTGTGTTCCCCGCCGGCTCGAGCCCCCTAATTGCCGTGTAAACCTTTTACAAATAATACTATATATATATATATTATATATATATATATATATATAATATATATATATAAATATAGTATATTATGTCCCCTGCTCCTAAAAAAAATATAGTAATATTATTTTATTTATTTATTATTACTATTTTTTTTTTTTAAGTTTCCTAACTAAAATTTTACAAAGGATTCCAAAAATGTATTCATTTTCGCTGTAGCTATGTGTAGTCATGGAGATTTTTTTTTTTTTTTTTTTTTTTTTTTTTTTTTTTTTTTTTTTACTTTTCCGCTAAAATTGGACCAGCATTATTCCAACAATGTATTCCTTTTCCCTGTAGCTATTGTAGTTTTTGAGATATCTGATTTTAAAAATTATATTTTGCTGTAAATGAAATAAATAAAAGTCTATATTTACATAAAATATATATTAATATAAACTTACATTTATATATATATATATATATATATATATATATATATATATATATATACTATATATATATATATATATATTATATAAATTATTTTAGACTTCATATATATATATATATATATATATATATATATATATATATATATATATATATCAGAGGTGGGCACTTCCGCTCTTTAGTCCGCTAGTCCGCTCCGAGCGGACTACCAAAATAGGTGCGGACTAGCGGAGGTGCGGAGTCGCCAGGAAATTAGCGGACTTGCACGTGCGGATCAAAAAAAAGTTTCGGCTCTTTGTCCGCACTTTTTTAACCACAATGAAAATATAGTTTACTTATTAGGAATTCTTATTGGTTATAATTAAGAAATATAATTTTTATTTTTAGTTTATAACTATTATACTTTTAGTCTACCGACTTTATTGCAACATTAATTATTAAACTTCAAAAATAACTACCTTCTTAAAGGTACCATATATAATAAATAAACATTTAAATTGATT
>JABUQX010109796.1:0-2500 GCA_015478945.1 Trachelipus rathkii
TTTTTTTCTAAGGAGGAGAGAGAGAATAAACAAAATTCTGCCGTCTACATCACCTACACAGATCAGAACTCAAGTCACAAATAACCTCATGATCATGACCCCTATCTATACAGTTACTGACCCCTTTACGACGCAAATTAATTGAATTCCCTTTGCATAAAAAATTCTCTCCCTATATACAAATCTACAAGGCTGTAATACCTTTATGATCTCCACTTAACACAATTGTATTCCCTACATCCTTTTCAAAAAAAATCTTATTACAAAACATACTAATTACTTCATCCTTCTTCTTACCGTATTTTTATTATATTTAAACTTTCCCCTCTTTTCTTGTATTTATATTTAAAAAATTTTTAGTCTCTCATTCAATTATTACAATGGTAATATATTATATTATATATATTGCTGATACCGGACAGAGTGAGATATCCATACTACTTGAAGAGGATCGAATAGCTAATTTTATATCTTATTAGTCACTCATTTGAAAATATTAGAAGAAAATTATTATTGTAATGATCACTAAAAATATTCAAGGATTATTTTCATACACTTAAGTCTAAAATTAATTATATCCCTATTATATTACAATATATTATATATATATTATTATATATATTATATATATTAATATTAAATATATTAATATTATATAATATATTATATATAATAATAATATATAAATAATAATATATAAATATAAATTAATAATAATTAATAATATTATATAATAATAATATATAAATTAATATAAATAATTAATATAAATTAATGATAATTCCTCCCATCAACATTTTACAGACAAATAAAATATTATCTATCAAAATATTTTCTCCTTTCTACAGGAGACTGCCATTTTATCTTATAAATAATATAAATCAACTCAAAATAATATGGTATTAAAAACTCATTTATTAACACTAGGCCATTATTATGAGAGTAAATAACAATTAGAAACAAAAATATAATATACCATTCTATAAAATATAACAAGTTTTATATTATAATCTGATATTACTTTTACCATCATTATATTGACTTTAATAAAAATTTCTAATTAATATTTTATAGTCAACATAATTAAATTATATAGTAAATACAGTACAAATAATTTATGATATCTTAGTACCCCGAGGGTAAATAAATTAATAATATATTATACCCCAAAAATCATCTTATATCCAATTAACATTCTATTAGAATATCTTATATACATACTCACAATTAACTATTCTTAAGTATATCCTTATATATACATAATTATAACCTCACAATCTTTAATATTTTACTTATACTCCACAAATTAATCATTAATATATAGTATATATTTAAAAATATTTATATTAACCAATTAACCCATATTGAATATATCTTATAATCGTAAATTAAATCTATGATCATATTTAAAATCACTTGCCATAATTATACCTAATGAATTTATAGGAATTATCTAATTGAGTATGCCAATTTAAACCATACTTATTAAGTAATATTACTTATTATACACTCAAATTTAACTAACTATCTTAAGAATACCTTATATATTCACCTCAATTAATATGCATTATATAATAGACCAAATTATTTTACTCTGTTACTCACTTATACATCACTAATTATTGTACTATAAATTCGATTAATAATTCTACTAACCAAAAAACTATCACAAAAATAAATTTTATATATTTTGGATTACTTATAGCTATAAATAAATATATATAAAATATTAAATGCTACCCCAATAAATAATATTATTAATAATAGGTATTTAAAATATTCTATATATAATCCTATTAACCCATATCATATTACAATTCATAGAGAATGCAACAAAATCATGGAATATAATCACATTAATCTATTAGAATAATATCTATTTATATATACTCACCCCTAACATCCAATCCTTCATCTTAGAAATAATCCTTTTACACAATTTCAAATATCAATATTTTAGAAAATATATTCATCGAATAACCATAAATATATTAGAAAAAACCAAAAAATTTCGTATCACAATAAAACTCACATTATTTTATAGAATATCTTATTATACTCTACTTAGCCTTATCTCTATATCTCACAGAATATATCTTATATACTTAATTAAAACCATATTTTAGAAATAATATTATTTATAATAACCCAGATTAACCATATATATTTTAGAGAATAGATTTATAACCTACAATTATCTACACATCTTTAGAGAATATCTTATATATACCTAATATTCAATCACCACATCTTAGAAAACCTTAATAACAATATAAAATTAAACCTATAAAAAGACATAAATTATTTATACTATATCCTTCATCACAATAATGGACCTTAGATAAAAATAGATAGATAGTTTAGCTATAATCAAATACTCACTATCACATTAAATATAAAAACTATAAATTTATCATCAATATAATTTTATGACTTACTCAAGCATATACAAATATATAATAAGAGTGAGTATTAAGCTCATAAGAAAGATTAATTATCG
>JABUQX010109796.1:7500-42500 GCA_015478945.1 Trachelipus rathkii
AATCACTAGTAAACACTCACAAAAACTTTAATTGGGGCACTCTACAATTTAAATATAAATGAATCCCAATATCCCGTTATTATTATGTTAACAAAACTCTAGGGGGTTTATTAGGCTAAATTATATCACAGTATAATATATATAATTATAGTAGAAATAAAATACCCACCATATGTAATGTTTGATTGGCTTTATTTATATACATCATATTTATATATATGTATATTAAACATACAAAAACTTATTGCAATATAACATAACGATGAATGAAAAACTGCAAAGCGTAAAATTAAAGTGAAATGAGCCCAATATTTGGAGTCACACTATATATATTGAATGAATAATTATTATTTATTAAAAAATCTTATTGCTTTACTATATTTTACACTTTACATCCAATAAGCTATAAATGTTAAACTACTTCTCACATACTTTAATAACAAATCCTTAATAATATATTTTTATTAAAAAAAATAATAACAGGACCGAGGCCCCTCAATTTATACTGGGTGGACACATTTATCATAAAAATATCCCAAATACCATCACGTATATCTACTCTCGTATTAAAAAATCAGTTTAAAACAATAATAAAAATATTTCATATATTTTTTCCAAACGTCGTGCACTTCACCTTATTTTTATAATAGAACTTTATAAAAATATATACACAAATAGGTGGATAGATATCAAGAACAACATTACAACTTTTACTTATATATTGAATATTAATTTTTAAATATTCATTCTTTCTTAATGCATCTCAATTATTTTGAATACCTCTCTCTCTCTATCTATATCTCTATCTATTACTATCTCTCTTTTCGATACCTATATATTATTATATATTATATATATATATTATATATATATATATATATACTATATATAATATAATAATATATATATATATATATACTCTCTCTCTCTATTATCTCATCTATCTAACTATATATACTCTCTTCACTCTAAAAATTTAACGCACCACTCGGTCTCTATACATGACTCTATACCGTCTAGCGTTATCTCCTCACGAATCAGGACCTCGTCAACAGATCGCTCTGTCATACTCTTCTCTCACTTTACAGTTAGTAGGCGCTACCCAATATATATACCACTGAGTACGGAGACAAGAGATGGACCTTGAACCAAGTCGTAACCTGCAACTCTGTTAATAGAGTACGGTTGGACATTGTATAGGACCTTTTTTGGAGCTCCTTCTCGAATCGTCTAATTGTACCCACCTTGGACTCATATAGTGTAAAGTTGACATATGGGTACGCACCTTTACCTCTTCATTGGCGGAGCTTCTTTTGGAGTACCCTTGTGGTATGAGCACGCGTTATGAAGAGACGTGGTTTGTCATATCGTTTGACTGTGAGACTCTCCTTTACGTTTGGGTGCTCTTATTTGAGACCCTTTTTTCGACTGCTTGAATTCTTTACTTCCGTCTTACATATTCTATTTTCGGCCGAAAAGCGCACTTTGCGCGTACTGACTACCACCTCTGAATGTATGTTCTGGTGAGAGAGGCCCCACGTATTACTTTTGAGAACCTAATTTTTTCAGGAACCGTCACCGAGAGATAACGGGTAACCCGCTTGATTCTTTGTATGGATACAGATCTAGGCCTTGATATTTTTCGCAAACAATATGGTAGAGCAGACGTCGCTGCAAGAATCTGTTACCTTGAAAACCTAACGTACTACTTCTGCAGAGACCCGCAGCAATATGCTATATGTGTTGCGCGAGAGTCCAGCGCTTAATATGTCCTAATTCGGAGTCACAGACCCTTTAGATGCTTATTTTGAACGAAACCCGCTCTTTTACACTCTGTCGTGATGCGACACGGCCGCTATACGAAAGAAAAGGCGATTGACGAACCCACGACAACAGGCGCGAGCTTTGCGGTTAACAAGAGCAAACGCGCGCGATGTCGTAGCAGGAGCGACATATTATACGCAGTGGTGAGTGACAATACAGCATACGTCGACTCTTTCGGAACACCTCACATTTTGCTAACCTACTTTTGTAAGGGCCGCGCCACCAGGATATCATATTCGAGAATCCCAGAGAGCAATCGACTGTCGAGGGCCATCTTATGCTATTTTGTGCCCCACCGGGTAAACCTTTATCTATTTATGGGAACTCTGTTTTAGGCGGCGGCGCTTTTGTAAGACCCTAATCGATTTATGAATGGCTTCGTTTTTATCTACCTGAAAAGTCCCAGAGTCGGTCTCTACACCTTCGATCGGCGATCCAGAGAATCGACGACCTAATGAAATTTACGCGCAATATAATATGCAATATAATATTTGGAGAATTGATCTTCTCGGTATCATTGAACGAGCTCCTGTTGGGCAGGGAGCAATATCCCTTATCGGGTTCTAATACTCTCTCGCGCGGGGTCGCTATCGTAAGACTTGCACCCTTCATAGGAGTGGCTTACTTACCCTTAAGCGTTCCGCCACGGAGTCAGGGAGTTCAACTGTTTTGGAGGACTCTCACGGTACACACTTGTATCCGCGACCACACAATGTCCCTTTGGTACTTCCCAATGGGTTCCTACGTGATCTCAATATTGGGACCCCTTCAAAATCGGGTTGAGATTTTTTGGAGTTATTTTTCCTCACTTTAGGGCTCTAAGAGACCCATCGCAAGACCAAACAAGTTTTGTCGGAGATGTCTTGTGTCATCCACCCGAATATCTGTTATGAAATCGCATGATATTGTCGGCCTTTATAGGTGTTGGACATAATATCAGTAGAGAGTGTGTGAATTGGAAGTGTCAATTGAGAACACGCTCCACGGGTTAGAGTACCTTTGTCCTTCAAAAACACATTGTAGGCGCACCATTTTGAGCTCCCGATGTTATCTAGTGTATGTCTTTTGTCCTATTTGGTCGACATGACCCATGATGAGCTTGTATAGCAACAATCGACCCTGCGAGCGCCGAACTCACTGTACCCAGAGGGTCAAGGTAGTGACTTATGGGAGCGCATTCGACGGTCACTGAACTTGATGGCTTTTGATGTTTCCAATCAACCGTAAGAAAGTATCTAGTGATGTCCTAATTATGTTCTAAGTGTATATTTATCGTGAGTATGAGACTGCTAGAGGTTGTGCACATGCTGAGGTAACGATTGCGCGAAACAGCTCGAGTGCCAATTACAGTTGTATGCCACGCAATGTCCGAGTACCGATATGAAGTGGAGCTGCAAATAGGCACGTGTCCTCATAAGTGCAGTGCCCTGTGCAACGAAGGTGGCCATTATATAGTGCCGTTAAGTGAGAGTGCCTACACCACCATATAGTCACACAGCCGATACCATAACCACGAGTGCCGTAGCATATATCTTGTTCAAAGAGTCTCCGGATGTGAATCACTCACGCACTCATCACATACAGGACACATCCGCTTAGCACCCACGCCGAGAATTAGTCTCAGTTGGACCTCTATTTGAGGAGCTATATCTTATACCCCTGTCACTATATGATGTGTTCTCATAGATGCAAGTTGTTGTAATTTGCATGTACGCTATAAATCGGATATATGGGTCGCTAGACGTTATGAGTTGATCTATAGTCGTCCTTATGGAATCGCCTGTTCTCTAACTTAGTTCAGTAGATTGATCCAGTGGGTTTCGCTGTGTCTAATCTTACTTGTACGCCGCGTAATAAATATATTAAATTAATAAATTGTACTTGAAGCCCTCCATAACCCGATATAATAACAACTATTAATACACACATATTCTAATATTAGACACTTAAAATACACTCAACACTATGTACACTCATTTAATAAGTACATTACACTTCACTCCCCAATATAGACACTATAACATTATAAACTCACCATATCACACTTACACTCATCACCCACCACACAGAGATACACTTAACACTTACAATACATACTCATATTACGGATATTTTGAATGCACTATCAACTTATTGGATATCATCAACTTTGGATTAGCTCACTATTTATGAGACTTTTGATCCCGTGATTTATTTTCTGAAATTGCCTCTAACTATTTATTGATGCCTCAGCATTAATGCCGTAGCATTGATGCCTCTAAAATTTATCATTTCTTTGAATGACTCATCTTAGCTTTATATTTTCATCAAGCAAATATCTTAACCGAATTAGGCCTACACATGTAACATACTTGTTAAGCTGAATTATATAACTCTACCCTCTACTACTCATTATAAAGAACAGAGTATAATATTTATATATGGTCTTATTCACCCATGTTCACAAGTTAACCTCATAACCAGGGCTCAGCGTGACGCCCTCCCGCGTCACGGATAAATAGGACATAATGCCAATTCCTATAATGGCATCCGCAGGTGCGACCCGCCGGGCGTCCCGCCGCCGTGAGCGAGTGCTAGGGCACCCGCTAAGTGTCAATGAAATAATTATTTCACCGAGCGTAATCACTACCTTCGATCACCTAGCTGCGTGCCGGCCTGACAGGCGTAAATTATATTCTCTAGCTGATTCTCATATAGCCGCCGCTGAGTATGCGCACCCGGATACGGCAATATATTCACCTATAGCGCTAGAAGTATGAAACATATAATATCTATAATGAGTCATTCTATTTATTAATTCAATAACTATAATGTAAACAAGTCCTTAAAATGGAGTTCGAAAATATATGAAACATGTAACCATATTTCTAGCTTGCACAAAATAAAACACAAAATGAAAAAAACTAATTTTCGTAACATAATAATTAACTGTAACTCATTAGAGACCTATTATTTAACACATATAAATTTAATTAACATTAAATTTTACTTTATAATTTTATTTTTCCTATTATTTTAGGTTTTATATTTTAATAATATTAAAAAATATTGTGGTATGTATATGATAATGAATAAAACATCTAACAGAGTGGCTGATGTATAAAGTAAATTGATTAGACTGATGAGCATTTACCAAAATTGAAGAGATATAAAACCAAAGTTTGATTTATAATAAAAGTTTAGTATAAAATATAGCAAAATGAGAATTTATTAGGAACTAGATTTACATATGTTAATAACAGTTTTTGTATGTTATATTTTTAATTGGGCCTTTACCTGCTTTAACTTTACTGCTATATACTGCTTATTAAACACTTTCTGCTTTTAATCTTGAGCTTTAAACCTTATCTGACTTTTATAACTCTAGCTATTAACTATTTTATGGCTTTACTGCTCATTAACTTCATGTGCTTTTACATTAGAGCTTTAATCACATATTATTTAATTATAATCCATTACATAAACCCTTAAAGCCAGTAAAATACTAATAAATCCAATAGAGGGTGTTATTAACCTAACACCTAGGGGGTTAATGCTTTTGTTTATTAACTGGCTATTATAAACTGAGGAGTTATATACTATCTGCTTTATACTTAGGGCTTTAACTCTCTGTTTTACTGGCCTTTATAATATCGCTTTAATACTGACTTTAACTCTCTAGCCCTATATTTAAAAACTGCTATTCAACTTTATAATATGGTCATTTTAACTCACCTGGCTTTTAATAACCATCCTGCTTTACTGCTTTATTTAAAAACTCATCATATATTTATTATAATAACTATTTAATAATGGAATCAGTTGAGGAAATTTAGAATGTAAGATCTTCTTATTATCTTATCTCTAATTTTTTAATTTTTATTCTTGTTTGATGTTTATATTATTAATATTTTATTTTGTTTTTAATTACATTTTATTATTGATTCTTTATTTCTTTTTATTTTATTTTTATTATTTAACTTTATAATGTTATTATTTTTCTATTTTCATGATTTAATATTCTAGAGTTATTTATTATATTTTATCTTCCTCTTTTAAATATTTGCTATTCACTTCTTAAATTCATTATTTATATTATTTAACTTTATTATTAATTTATTTTTTTTAATTATTTTACATATTTTCATACTACTTACTGGTTAATATTACTTATTTTTGTGATTATTTGAATTTAGCTTAAATTAGAATAACACATCCACACCACATAAACACACATGATATAACACCTCACTCTACACCAGTCACCACCACTTACACTCCACTCTAATGACCCTCTCAAAATATACATCTATATCAACTGGTTACACTCTCATAACCGAGCATCAGCCATCACTGGTGCCACTTTAGGCTAGGTTTACAGGCATAAGGAGCAACTCAGATGTGAGAGCATTTTAAATTCTATTATGATCACCTCACACATAGCCATTGAGTTATGACGAGCGCATGACTTTCAGGTCTCTCCTACCTACTCACGCATATGTTGAGGGAGGTTAGATTAATTATATTATTATTATTATTATTATTATTATTATTATTATTATTATTATTAATCCGGATTCGGAAGAGGATGTTTGTATTTAGTTTCTTAAAACTTCTATAATACATCAAATTATATTATTATTTATTCAACACCCTTACATATTATTATTTTATTATTATTTTATTATTATTGTTATTGAATTATTATTATTAATTCTTACTCTTATTAGTATTATTATTATTAATATTATTATTGCATTAACAGTGATGATAATGAATTAATAGCTTTTAATATAATTAATTATTATTATTATTATTATTATTAATATTAATATTAATATAATATTATATTAATTTAATATTAATATAATATTAATATTTATATTAATATTAAATATTAATATTAATATTAAATATTAATATTAATATTAATATTAATATTGATCATTAATAAAGATACTACACACTATTCCAAATAGTTAAAACTTTACACGTTCACTCAATCCACATACACACAAATCACACACTCATCTCAATTATTAAGCACACATCTCACAAACTACTTAGCACATTCAACTTAATTATTCACACTCAATATAACTATCAATGTGAACTAATTTTTAATAGGTAAAGGATCAGTAACTTATTTATGATATATTTAAATTCCAAATCCACTACTACAAATATTTAATTATTATAATTCAATTATTAATACTCATATATTTCCATATATTGATATAAGTTATTTGATAACTATAATATATCTAAAATTAATTATTCAATATTAAATTCACACTTCTATAAATGTTAATAATTAATATCATTATATTATATACATTTATATAAAATAAATACATTAAATGAATATTTAATATTTAAATTATAAATTTACACTTCGCAGATATTATTAAAAGAATTATTAATATTTTTATTATAATAATCTTATATAGATAAAAATATTTTAATATTCTATATTGAAAATATTTATTAAAAACATATATTTTTAATTATCTCGTACCTATAATATTAATAAGATAATCAAATGAATTTATAATTAATGTAATATAGAGTTCTTCAACCTGATATCAATTCTCATCACTATTAATATCTAAAATGCACTTTGTAGTTATAGTCTATTATTTTAATATTTAGAATTATCTCTAAAGCATTGGCCTAATTAAATAAAAATTTTGAATTTTTTGGAAAAGTAAAAATTTGTCTTTATTTTTAAATATTAATATTAAAATATTATTAGTATTATTGTCAATATTCTTCTCAAAAAATAATATTCATAAATGATTTATATTTCACTTTGTCCCATTCTAACATATTTACATCATGAATTTTAAAATTAATTTAAATAAATTATAATAAAAAGGAAATATTGTAATTATTCATTTCATTAATTATTATTATGATTAATATTATTATTTATATATTTTTAAATAAATAACAACTTATTTTCATATTTTACATAAAATTATATTATTTTTCTTATCTATTATTGATTGTAAATGTTATATATAATATTTAATCTATTTTTTTATTCATAACATCATTGATCGGAAATTATACTATACAGTAATTTGAAATCTTTTTTTTATTCAAATATTATTGGAGTATATTGTCAAGTGTTCTTCTCAAAAATTTTTTTTTCTCTAAATTCATTATATTCAGACAAGCGAGACAACATCGCGCAAGTTTTTTTATATCATAGATACGTGATAACACTTTGACCTCTCTACTAGTAAAAATGGGTTGAAATAAGTCTTGAGTTTATTATAGCCTCCGACTAGCTAGAATTACTAAGAGTAATCATATTAATTACCTTCATATATTTATTGAGTAAAGCACCAAGGCGAAATTTAATCGGTCGATCATCATTTATTCCAGGATGCAAGACACTAACATTATAATATAATCAACTGAGAGAGACGCTATTATATTATTATTTCATGTAAATATATGAGATATGTCACTCTAATTATTAACATGACTTACAAAGTATAAATATTGGGTCTTCTTGCCTTATAAGACATTGTTGTAAGGTCAACTATAATATTTAATGTGGATAATATCTTCCTTTTTCCAATGATTATATCAACTCAGGCAGGTGATTCGTTTTTCTCATAAGTGACACTTAAAGTATCCCTTATGTCTCAGGATCGGGATAGTGTGATTATTCTCGGAAGTGATACGCACGCAAGAGCGAGATAACATTGTTATTTTATGCCCTTTATACTCCTTAAAAATAATAGACATATAATATTTCAAACTGAAATCTCTTATGGAGTTATTTCGGTAAGATCCACATTTTTATAGACATGGGGAAAAGCAAACTGTAAGTGCAATAATTCAATGGAGAATGCTTTCTTCATCAACTTATCTCTTGGTGTCGTATTGGTCACAGGTTTGGTTATGTTATATTTACTATCTGATGTATTATAAAGCTCCTTCTATGTGTATTGGTCGGAGAAAAATTTCATTTTATGAGATATCTTTAGTGTTTATAAGGGAGTATCGACAAAATGTTATTGTGTCTTTTTCATTTCATACCCAGTAGTGTCCCTTTACTCCAGCAAGAGTAGATTCGGCTTGAACAATTATATTTGAGCAGTCGAATGTTTTAGATCCAAACAAGATCAATTTTCTTTCACATTTTAATAAAAATGCATGAGCATAATGTTGCAGAGGCACTACTTATAATGCACGTGTTTAGCATTCGCACAAGTTCTCTGTACTCTTGGATAAATTTAAGATGAGTGCTACTAACATTATGTACCTAAGATGATATATTCAACAATAACTTCTCCACTCTATTACATTGTATTTAAGCTACCTTCTTATTACATTAGACGCGAGTTCATCGAAGTGGGAAAAATCTAAGATCGATAATTTTTTTTTCTGCTCTTGCGATCAGAAGTATATATTTGTTTAAATTCTTATTTCAATAAAAATTTTAGTATAAGATACAGCACGGAGGATTTAGAATACTATCTCACATGTGTGGTATCTCTTCAGCCATAAAATTTCTATCTCTGTATACCTGTTTATAATGCAATCACAAAAGCGAGATATTCTGTGGTAGTTCCATGTATTGAAGTGAAAACTATAGTAATAAAATAATAAAACAACACATTTTGTTTAATGAATTTTTTTTAAAGATTATCATGATACAATTTAATTTGACGTAACAAGACACGCAGACTTTATACATCTAAGGATAAACTCGAGAGACATGTATTCTATTAGCTCGCGCGACTGTGCGAGTAAACAAGCACAGTCGAGAGAATATAATGCGCATAATATCTCTATCAATTTTATAGAATCAGGAACTAGAACCTAAGTGAGATAAAAAATATTGTGAGAAAATGAGTTTATGTATTATGGATTATATGCAAATTATGAAACACAGCTCGATTTGAAACTTAACTATCTAATAATTGTGTTATCACGAGGTGTCTAGGCTTAATGCGAGCGAGGACTGAGAATAAATCCTTTATTGTACTTAGTATGGATACGTTATATAATTTGGCTTGATTGTATTTCAAAATAACGAGAGATGAATATTTATTGAAAATGTTGTTCAATACTAATATAAACAGTATATCGTTAATTTAATTAGCTATTGATTAATAAGACAAATACAAACACTCGCGCTAGCAATATAACTACAACAAGACAAATTTCTCTTTAAAGAATAGCACACACAGGTATCGATGATTCTCTCTCTAGCTAGTATTAATTCTATTCTGAGAGAGACTCTTCCATCACTACACGTTTTGTAATAACGGATCACTGGGACAGAAATACAATATTATCTTATCAACTATTCTTAGCACATATCTATTAGAGAACGCCCAAAAAATAAGTAGATGATGCAAGGTGACTCGCAATATGTTTAACACATATCCTCGAGATTATCGAGCGGGAACTTTTTTCAGTCTAGATGATTTAATCTCGGAAGGTATTACATAAAAATATCAAAACCGCAACTCATATTATCGATCAATTCGGTATAATATTATTAAAGATGAATTATGGAGGAGCCAGTACCTAACTGCCACAATTTATCACCTATATAGTTAAATGTTTTAAATAATTATTATCGATAAGGACACTTAATACGAATTTGCAATGAGAAGAGTTGTCTATCCATAACTCACACAAATTTGTATTATCCTGGAAAAATATAAATAATTATTTTATGTTAACCTTGAGAGAGAAAAAATGAACTATTGTCAATATAGAAAAATTTACACTACGGGATTATAGGGCTTCATCATTGCTTTCTTACTCGTGTGATCAAAATTACAGTTTGTACTTTTTTATTCACTACTACATTACAAAACTTGTATCTAAAAAATTTATAAGAACTTTTATGTCAATTTTATTATTTAGGTGGCGGCCTTAAAATAAATGGGGTACTGCGGTACATATCCAACTAATTGAGGACACCTATATACTACTGTCTTCAAATAATTAAGTAATGTATAGACACTAAATTTATTATCATCGCTTATTTATATCAATGCAAATTATGAATATATTAATTATTATTGTCATAGTAGATATATTATTTAAATTTTTTTTTCATGAAATAACATTATAATTATTATTAATAATATAAAATTTTATATATATAATATAATATATATTTATTAGTATAACTAATATGTATAAATTATATATATATTCACATTTCTATTTCATTTAAAAAAAATATATAGGTGTCTAGACATTTATTAATAAAATGTTTCACGTAATTAGGTATGTATTTATTAACCTTATTTTTGTATGGAAGTTACATAAATATATATTATATACAATGAAGCTACATTAGTCTTTCCTATTTATGATAAGAACCTGGGCTTAGGGATATGATATAAAAACACATGCCTCTATTTTTTCATATATCGATTAAAAACTATCAAAAAAAGCCGATAAAATTAAATTTCACTCGACCAAATCACATACGAAGGTCATTTGATAATGATTTATCTTATCCCGACTGTACCACTCACAAAGAAAGGTATAAACTCATATCCTTTATTTAACCCTGTCATAAAGAGATCTTAACCTGAGATAATACCAACATGTTCATGATTATTGAAATATTTTTAATAAAAAATAATAATTAACAAATGATTCTTGGTCTATACGGGAAATTACCCTTTTGAATACTGGTATTAGGCTTAATAATCCGGCCGTGATTACCCAAAGGTTTATCCTAAATTATTACGGTCACTAAAATTTATGAGCCTAATCGTAGTTTTATATTGCATGCCACAGTTTATATACAGAAAAAGGTATCAGTTATTAGGAAATTATAATAATTTTGGATCCTTAAATTATAGTGCACTTAAAATCGCCCTGGTTACAAAAGGATTATCCCCTAAAATATATTTAATGAGGGCTAAAGTAGTTATTATTCTAACCTCAATTATTACAGAGAGAGGTCAGTTTATACGTATCTGTAATCAGAAATTTAGCGGGTTAAAAAATATATTGGCGACATTTTCTAGATAATATCATAGAATATAATATAATTAATAATTATAATAATCCGAGATTATTATTATATAAAAATACTATTGAAAATTAATTTTATTATAGTTTAACTAACGACATGCTTGCATAAATATATAAATGTAAGTATAAATTAACATTTAGTTATTTTAAATAAAAACTATAGAATAGACCTTTTATTATAATAAAATACATGTTATGTTATAGCAGATTAGTAAAATATATATTATATGGTTATTTTTATATATATACATTATTTAACATAAACGGTATAAAACAGAATAAGATATTAGTATAAAGCACGTATAAAGTTCCCTAAAGAACAATAAATCGAGTGAGGCATTAGCTTGGTGTTCAGAGGGGGTGTCATTTAGGTGAGGCTGTACTTTACTGATATTTATTTATCTGATTTATTGCATTTTTACTTAAGGTACGTAAAATATAATGTTTTTAATAAAATTTCCATAAAATTTTAACTAAAAGTTATTTTAAAACTTGTTAGTTAATTATAATAAATTCTTTGTTTCAAAGAAGATAATGACTGATTTATTATAGAAGTTTTAAGAAACTTTGAAATAAATTTTTAGTTATATCTTGATGAGTAATATAAATGGTACGTGTTTAATTAAAACTAAATGTTTTAATAAATTATACGTTTATACTTATTACATGCAGGTACGTTATATGGGTAAGTGAGTGTGTGTGTGTATGTGGCGTAGCGTAAGTGAGGTGTGCGTGTGTGTGTGTGTGTGTGTGTGTAAGTAAAATTCCTGGGTGTGTGAGCGTAAGTAAACTCGGTGTAGTGTAAGTAATCTGTGTAAAGTAAATTGTGTGTGTGTATAAGTTGTAAATGTAAGGTGTCCTATGGGTAAATGTAAGTGCAATAGTGAATGTGTGTAATAAGTGTCTAGTGAATGTGAGTGTATAAGTGTAAGTGTGTGGTGTGTGTGTATGTGTTGTGTGTGTTCTAAATAATAATAAACAATCAGGCATGAGTAATATATATAACACTAAGTAATATATATATAATATGTTATTAAAAATAAAATAAAAATATAAATAATAAATAAAAGTATAAAAGTAATTAAAAAATATAAAAAAGAATAGAAGAATAAGTAAGAAAGTGATTCTGCAGCTATTAAATAAAATAACAAGAATAAGTAAATAATCTAAATAAATATTCTTTTAACTTGTGGTAAATTGAATATAATTACTGAAGAGTGCTTCAAAGTCTGAAAAAATAAAAATAATTAAATACATAGAGTAAATCATTGTTTCAATAATTAAAAAATATAAAAGATTAATAGAATAAAAAGTAATTAAAAAAATAAAATATATAAGAAAAATAATATATAATGTTATATATATAAATTTAATATGAGTATATATAATAATTAATAGAGCAGTTAGACCAGAAAGTTAAGGCAGTAAAGCAGATAGTTATAGCAGTATTCTTGAGAGAAGTTAAAGCAGTAAAGCAGATATAGATTAATAATGCAGTAAAACTAGAGAGAGTAAAAGTACAGTTAAGAGCTAGTAATAGTATTCATAATATAAGAAGTTAACGTCTAGATAATAATATAAAAAGCATGTAATCATATTTAATATATCATACTTTAAAAAATTTATATATGAGTAATTAAACACTATATCTATTGAGATTATTATACGTGTAATTTTTCTAATAATATCATTGAGTTCTATTATAAGGTATGTAACTGTTATAAATATATGAGTTAAAGAGGTAAAGCAGTAAAAAGTTAAAGTCAGTAAAAGCAGAAAGTTAAAGCAGTAAATGCAGATAAAGTATTAATATAAGCTCAGTAAAGAGAGCTAAGAAATTTCAAAAAACTATTCAAAAGTATCCAAAATTTATTCGGAGAAATTAGTTAATAAGTCAATAGTTAAAAATAGTTAAAACATATACTTAATTTCCCATTTAGATGTTCAATGATATGTATTATAACACCTCTATTGATTATTATAAGTACATTATTCTGATTCTTTTTATAAAATATATGTTTATAAATTATATTTAATGTTATTTAATAAAATAATTTCGTACAATTGTAGTAAAATAAAATGTTTATACATCAAACACTCTGAGTTTTTTCTTCTTACATACAAATTTTTTAAAAATTTTATAAATTAAAAAGTATTATCTAAATATAAAAATAGTTAATTTAAAGTAATAAAATGAATTGTATTAATATATATATATATATGTTAAAATAATTAGAACGATCCTAAATGATTTTATTGTATTCACTAGAAAATGTTTTTATTAATAAAAAATATGTTTAAGTATGAAATAAATAAATGAATGACTTGCATAGTATTAATATATATTTGTAAACGAATAATTTACTTTATGATAATTATTTAAAGAGTAATATTAGGAAATAAAATGAATGATATTCATATTATATATATATATATATATTATTTATTATTCTAATATCTAGACTAATAGCGGGAAATTTGTGCTAGCCTTAGAGCGGGCGCACGCCGGTACAGGCGGAACGCGTGAACTATATTACGCGCCTCGGTAGCTAGTAGCACGCAGCGTGAGGGCGGTGTATATACGCGTGAAATAATTTAGTACGCCTTAGCTCGATAGTATAGCTGACACGCGCCGGGGTCAGGGGGACTGACGGCGTAGGTCGTCATCACTCATAGCGGAATCGGGATATTGGCTGTCTATAGTACGCGGTATAAGTGGCATCTATATAAATGCTGAGCACCGCTCTGAGTGGTATATTATACCTTGTGATCTAGGGGTTGAGTAACATTAATATTTAACTTCATGTTATCTATTAAATTGAGAGGGTAGAGGATGATTACTCAAACAAAGTAATCGATTTCATCAAAAGATGAAATTACATTACAATATATAGTATACTACGGTATCAAAGATGAGTCTATCATAAGACATAATATCATATCAAAAAGGATGAACCTTACAAAGTTGAGTAGCCATATCAATATAAGTATTGAGGCATTAATGCTTAGGAAGTGATACAATCAAAGTTGAGGATATTCAAATAAGTATAGAGGCCTCAATCCAAAAGTTTAGAGGGGTAGAACATAAAGTTGATATATCAAAGTTGAGGCATCAAAATATCTAGAGTGGGGCTGTGGAGCTTAGTATAATGATGTATCTGTGAATGTGGGTTGAGTTTGAGTAGTAGTAGTATTATATTGTATTTTATATTAAATGTAAGTATGTCTATTAGGTGAGAGAGTGCATAATAGTGCTTATATAAGTGTCATATGTGTGTAATAAGTTGATTAATAAGTGAATGTGTGTATATATATAGATGTTAATTAAGTGTAAGTATAGTTGTGCTAAAAATATATTATATATTATAATAGGCTATTAAAGTTGATAAGATAAAAAGAACACTTTAACTCATAGTAGTGATAAAGCATCCTAGCAGCTTGTAATTATACATCACATTCGATATACGCATACCTTAATAACCTAAGGGGTAAGACACCTAATATATATAAGGCTATTTTTCGGGCTCATAATAGAGAGGATAGGCTAGTAAAAAGTGCATTGAAAAAATAAGTGGCATATCAGTTGGCACTATGGTGGTAACTTCACACTTGGCATTATGGTGGTCACACTTACATCAATTGGAATACTACACAATTAGGTACACTCAACTTGGCAACTCATTGGCAACTTCACATGATGTGAATCTCAACCTTGGCACTCTCACCCGAGCACTCACCCTGACACTTCATAGAAATATAATCATAGAAACATCTACTATAGACATCTCAACTAGATATACTTTCTTAAAGTGATTGGAGGAAATCACATCAAAGCCAATCAAGTTAGCGAGTGGGTTCAAAATTTGAACTACTCAATAGGTAATATATATATATATATATATAATATTATATATGGTTTCTCTACTATCGCCATTGAAAACTAGAGTAGTTCAACGTAATATAAAGTTTTACTCCTGATTAAAGGAAGGATATCAAAAAAATTACCGTGGTATTCAAATATATTTGAGACACCTCACATCAGTATAATATTGGCAAGGTTAATTAATGACTCATAGAATATTATAATCTATGTCAAACAAGGTAAATAGACATCAAATAATAATAGGAGCCTATTATATAGGGTCACCCTAAAAGGAAGACAAAAATTACCTAGTGGGTAAAAATTTGAGATACCATGGATAATACCTAATCGGGTTGGTATTCCAGAAAATTTCCGTGGGCACAAAATTGATCACTACCATGGAAGACCAAGGGTAAGCCAAAATTACATGTATGGGCCAAAATTGACCCATGTGTTTAAACAGGGTGGGTATGTAATGAGCAAGGTAAACGACATCAAAAATAGAGCTAAGCCCTAAATAGGATAAGATGAAAATAATTACCTAGTGGGCAAAAATGGGCCCACGCGTCGAAATATAAAAAATAAGGGTGAGTGAGCGATAAAATAGAGGAGGGTAAAATTAGTATAACTAAACCGGTTGCTAGCCGTCAACCGTATTTTGGGATGAGCAAACCCTTCTTCGATAGGGTTGCACTACATAAATCTATTAAAAGTGATGTTCTTCAAGCAAACTAAATTTAAGGTTGACCTATACAAAAATTAGGGTTCCAAAAAATTAAGGGTTCCTCTATAAAAATTAGTGAGGTTCTCAAAAAATTATAGGATATCTCAAAAAATATAGGGGTGATCTCTATCAACCCAAAATTAGGGTTCTTACAAAAAATTAAGGGTATCTCAAAATAAATATACTAGTGGTCACCAAAAATGACCCATGGAGATAAGATCAAAAGAGGTTGGTCGATAAAATTTCCGTGGAGACTCCAAATTGACCCATGGAAGTAATACCAAAGGGTATGACCAAAAATTTACAGTGGGTATCACAAAATTTAGACCCCATGGTATCTTATTGGCAAAGAGCGTAAAAAATAGAGGGATTAATTAGAGAATTTATAAAAAGATTATTCCAATGAAATATGGAAATTTACACCTTCAAATGACACATATTCGGTAAATACATTGAAACATTCTTGAAGTGTGAAAAGACTGAGCTTCTAGGGTTTGCCACGATATGGAAAACCGATATAATAGACCTGCGAAGAATTCTTCACATAATACCTGCAAGAATTTCTAGGTGACATTGAGGGCTAGTAAACAGCTTGACCAGACATAATTGATAAAGCAATTATCTCACTGGAATGTGACGTTAATAATAGCTAAATATACTAAACATCACAATTCATTATAGAGGTATAGAAACTAGCTCAACGTATTCTACCATAAGAATGAGGGAATATCCGTATGCACGAGTTTAACGATACTCACCTCAGTCAGGTCTGTAGTATTATATGATAATAGATGAGCTGATTACTATTTAATAAGGTTAAGATAATTAATTACATTGTTAGTGGGGAATATTAACAATATATAGTTAGAAGTTACAACATACCGGCTTCACTAATAAAATATAACATGAGCAAGGCACAATAATGTAGTCTAGTTGCTGTATTACTTTATACCACAGCTTATGCGTAAAGGGTCGAAATTATATAAACTCTCGATTTCTGCTAGGACCAGCGTGTACTTTACTGTCGCATACCGATAGCTGTGTTTTCACAACCCGTAAAGGTTAATAATTATCATACTGATACTGATATATATATATATACGAATATGAATAATTATATATTAGGATATAATACCTGACTATGATGAAGTAATATAGGGCCTGGGATAAAATGCTGATAGTTTTCAGTTGTGCCACTGGAATCCTAAATACGTATAATACACTCACTACATATTTACGTAAATAAAGAAGAAAGAAGAAAGAATGATTTTTATGAGCTTACATTATATATAGTACTTGTAATAATAATAGCTAAAACAATAGAGCACTTATACTGTATGAATAAAGATTAATACCTAGAGAAGTCACTAACATTATAATTTTAAATATATTCCTCACAGGCAGTGGCTACATAAATATGAATTAATTTTGTATAAGATGTATGATTTTATAAGGACATTATATTATTAAGTATATATATTTAAAAGACTCAAGAAATAATAGCTAGTACTGTATTGGTAATATGTAGTTCAATTAATACGTATAGACAATAATCTAACTTATCTATAACAACATGATTAAAGGAATACAGAAATAGTAACAGCATTTTAAGCTGTTATATACGTATATATAAAATATGTATATACAAATGAATAGAGTGGAAGAAGAGTGTGTGGTGGGAAATGATCCTATACTGTAAACACTTCCAAAAGATATAATCTACATAATCCAGAACGACTCCGCTCTAATAACTCACTACTCTTATTAGTATGGCTATACAGTGCGATGCCAGTACTTATCCTAAAAACATTTAAGATTTTCTCACTCCAAATCTTTAATATTTATGATGAGTATATGGTGAGAATAAACTTATTTTATATACCTAAATTTATTAGCGTTAGTAACTCAATTTCCCTATCTTATATTTAGGTCCGCATATTTTCTATATCAGGAACCCTTACACTTCCTAGTTATAATTAGGTTTATATTTAACGCCTTATAATAAGAGGACAAAGAGGTAGATTGAGCTCTGAAAACTGTATATAAGGTAATTGTTAGGATACATTACTTTGTTATAGAAGTCGAAGATTCACCAATCTATTCTATTATCACTCATCATTGCCTTAATGACACTAATGCTACACATTAGCTGTGGTTGTGTTTATAAATTCACATTAGTTGTGAAGTTGTGTGTATTGTCGTTAAGCAACATCATATCTACAATATACTACGATTTATATTGTTACTTTCATATCCAAACATCCTAATACCTTCATTTAATCAAAAATATTTAATAATCTTATAAATATTACCTATTAGATATATAATATTTAATTAATTATATGTCATCTGAGTATCCTTATTTACATATATACGTTATATAGTTACCTTTTGCTTATATTTATCAAATAGAATGTAAGTAGCTCATATAAATAAATATATCACTTCGATAATAACATTTATACTTTACATTTATATATGTTTATACTAGAATGGCGATAGGATATTTTATAAGGACTATATACCGTTATTGCAATCATAACGAAATCACTATCAGCTAATTTCTTACCTAAGGCCTACTTAATCTTACGTTACTCACAGTCAGTGATTATATTATCCTATTAAATGATATAATATATATATATATTATTTATATCCCGAGTTATCAAGTAATATAATTAATATATTTCAATCATTTTGAGCGTATTGACCTGTATGTAATATAATAACACTAATAGCTTCGTTATAATCATACATAGTTATAATATGATATTACACGCTGTTACGCTATATTTCAAAGTTAGAGATTCGAGAAGGGAGTTTAAATATATATTATATAATTATATATATTACGATACCCTTACGTACATAAGCTGATATTGAGTAATAGACTATAGAAATAGCATATAATCATAAGCTACATTATTGTAGTAGCCTATATATTTATGCTTGAGAGTATTATTTATATTATTATTAATTAGTATATATGACGACTTATTCATACTCAGGTAGTGTGTGTGACTTCAACTATATGTTTATCCCCCGACACATATATTATAATATATACTATAACCTTAAATCAGACTTTATCTAATTAATTAATCCGCTATCGATATACTCATGGGGCGTTAAACTATTACGTTATGACATAATTCGATATTATAATAACTTACTATCACTCATTATATTATCATTGGTATAGATAAATATAATCATGATATATTAGTATATAGCTCATTATAGTATTATTCTACACTCATAAGTTCCATATATTATATAAATGAATTATATATATGATACTCAACCAATATATTATTTTTTAATATTGATATACTATATATTATAACTATATAGCATTCCTATAGGTAATTTGTTATATAACTCAATTATATTCAATTATTGTCTGGGTCAAAGTACTACGTATTTCAACCTAGCTACACCCAATGCCTTGGAAATCTTGCAGGTTAATTGGAAGGAAATTTATTATCTGATATCACAGGTTTTATCGGGTTATTATCTACCTAATCTTTAGTACAAATACTACTGTAAAGCTACTCATATCATTATGATTACATTCCACTTATTCATGAAATATTAGTTTCAAATATTTAATTTTAACTCTAGATAATAATATATATATATGCTCCGATTTGAAGGTGATATATATAGTAAATTCCTCCCGAGATTATATATATTTACATTGATGATAATCTTATTATAATTATAATCTCATAATTATCATCACTACTATATTTATATATATCGCACCTGCCAGATATACCTAATGGATCATTTTGCGAGTCTCCACTGTATTAATAATTTTTATTAGGAGCTACACCTTTGGTCCTCACCTAAATTGGGTCAATATTATGACCCTAGTATACACGGAATATATATATATATATATATATAATTTTCGACCAAAACCCTTATGATCTTTATACATGGGTATTTTGTGGCTACTCTCAATCATAGTATATTTATTTTGAGAATATATATACGCCCTAATTTTTTGATAAACCCACTTAAATTTTTATATTTGTAGAAACCCTATATTTATTTTATGAGAGAACCTCTTAAAATTCTATTTATTTGTGAAGTAAACCCTAATTTTTTGATAGAATACACCTAATTTTTTGGCACCTTAAATTTTTGGGCATATATACTCATTAATTTTATTTCACGGAGAGAATCACCTTAAATATTTTTAGGAACCAATACCTCACTGCGATAAAGAAGGTGATTGTACTCAGCCAATAAAACGGTTAGCTAGAGTAATATATCACAGAACGGTTGGTACGTTAAATTTAATACCCCCCTATTTAGTTACGCCCCCCTATATATTATATTATTATTTACCTGGGAAGTTTAGGCTTTCATAAGCAACACAGCAAGCACGGTAATATTATTATTATCTTTACCTTTAGGGGCTTTAAGACCCGTATATATTTAATTAATATATTATGAATGTCGTTAACCTTGTTTATTGAACTCAACTAGCTTGCAGATATCACCTAATTAGGGTCAATATTATTGGCTCAATCTAGTATAATTATATGAGGGCTACCCTATTTATATGGTACTTATCCTGGGTCATTTTGGCCTGACACTGAGGTAAAATATTATTATCAGAGAACCACCCTTTGGTAATAATTCCTAATTAGGGTACAATTATTGAACCAAGAGGTAATTTATGATATATACCTTCATACTACTATTAATAGGGGCTATAAGCTCATATTTTTTGATGTGAGTCTTTAAACCTTGTATTTTGATATATACACATTATGATATATTTCGGTCACTTTTATATACTCATTGCCATAATATCACCTATAGTGATGAGTTAGTCTAAAATATTTGACCCCGGGTAATTTATTTTAGTATCCTTCCTTTAAGGTGAACTTTAATAGCCCTGATTTTTATGTAATGTCTTGCCTTGTTTTAGTACCCATGATATTCCTAGCCTGTATATTTGATAATGATCACTTAGCTACCTATAATTAAATAAATACCTAATTGGATCATATATAAATTATTTATATATTGTAACCCCAACGCTTAAACCTTGGCAAAGTTTAACTCATTACCTACATATATCTATAATATACCTAGAGTATTAAAGGTAAAAGTATCTATAGTATGATAATTATTAGTTTTACTATTTAAGATGTTCTATAGTATTAATATTTATACTTATTATATTGTAGTAGTATACTGGGTGAGTGCCTATAGGGTGAGTGCCTAAGTGAGTGCCAATTAGAATATACCTAAATGGAGTGCCAATAGTTATGATAGTATGCCAATGAGTGCCAAGTGAGTGCTCACTATAATAGTGCCAAGTGATATAGTGCCACTAACTAGTGCCTATATACACTGAGTGCCTAACTTTATTTCTATTCTAATAGTGACCCTTTTATCTATGCATCTCATACCTATGATAGAGTTACCCCGAACTAATTAATACCTTATATAATTATGGGTGTTACTATACTACATACCTACTAGGTTTAATAATAAGGTCATAATATACTGAGTATCGAATGGAGGTGTTAAATATATTATATGTGTACATAGCTGCTTACGTCTCCATGACTATATCCTTAACTATGATGTTAGTATCTTTATATTATATTCTATCACTTATAGCCTAATATTATAATATAATAATATTAATTACTTGCTAACTCACAACTCTCAACAATAACACTTAATAACACTATTTATATACTATAACATTCCCACTATATGACCTATATATACACAAATATATGAACTATACTTAATTAAGTAACAACTATAGTTTTATAGACCTTAATTGGAGGAACTAATTATTAAATACATATAATAAACCATATATAATATATATATATATATCAATAATACTAATTTATACTATAACTCTATAAACCCACACACAAGAATATACTTATAACTTTAAACAAAGTATCAAGAGTCACCATTTTTGTAATAATATGGATTGATTAATGCTTTATATGATGTCTCATATAAAGCATTAGTGACTCAAATAAACAAAAATACTTATATTATGAATTTGTCTATATATATATATATATATATATATCATATAACTTTTAGATAAAATATATATAAAAGCTCAAGATATAACTTTCATCAGCATATTTTATAATATAACGAAATATAATTTATTATATATATAAACAATATGTACCTATATAAAAATGTATTTATCATTATATATATATATATATATATATATATATATCTAAAATACTTTGTAATGCTATATATTCAAAACTCTATTGAAGGTATTCTAATCTTATTGAGACTATCATTACTTTTGAATGACTGATTCAATTAATTTTTAATTAATTTATTAATCTTTAGTATTGAAACTTTTCTCCAAATATTTTTCTTCTAATAATCCTTGTTTTCCTTACGAGTAATTATTCTCTTTTTTTTCTCCTACTGTAAATTCTCTTTCTCAAAACTGTATCTTTCATATTTACTTGTCTGTTTATCTTACATCCTTATCCTTACATTCTTTATCTTTCTAAGCTTCCTGCATTTTCAACTCATCTTTTAAAATTTTCATCATAGTAAATGATTTTTTAAGTCATTATTTCCCTTTCCAGTTTATCAGGGCGAAAGAAAACTAATTTAATGTTCCCTTTTTTTCATTAATTCAACTGGGAACTATTTTTCATTCCTATTTCCTAGCCTCAATTTAGACACTCTCTACTCTTTTACACATGCTATATACTCTACAATGACTTCTATTTTCTATTCCAAAAAACTTTACTTCTGCAGCATAATTTTTACTATCAATTCTCAAGCCAGAAAGTTTAACTAATGTTAGTACATGCTACTTCTAATTGATCAAACAAACTTTCATCTCTTTCTTTTAAAGCAATCTCCTGCAATCCAATTTCTATTTTGTTTTTATTTTACCTTATTTCTCAAATTACCATTATTTCTTTAATAAACTAAAATGTTATACAATAAATTTAAGTTGTAAGACAAAATGAGGTAACCTATGTAGCATCTTTATAAGTTCAAATGTTGAAAAAAAAACAAAGGGAAAAAAGAAAAAAAAAAGTTTATTACCTATCTATTTTTCCGTCATTTTGCCTCTTCTTAACTTTAAAAGCAATGTGTTTTTAGGTCTTTTTTAAGTTTATATTGTAAAAAAAATCAATAAAATTCATGATATAACAATATACAAGATGAAAGTTCGCTTTCAAAAAATGACAAAATTAAGGAGTTTTTTAGTTTTTTTCATTTTTTTTTCTTAATTTTTGGATCAAAATATAGTACAAAGGATAAATTACAGAAATTGCCTTTGTTTTTTTTATCAATTTAAGTAAAAATTTGGTTTTCAGAGTTTTTAAAAATAATCAAAAAAGCTTTCAGTATTTTTTAAAGAATCTTCATGAATATAATACATGAAAGCTTTATCACTTCTGTTTTTGCTTTATTCATTTTTAAATCTTCGTCTTTATTTATCACATAATCACAATTAACAAATCCTTCCACAAAGATAAAAACAATTACTATAATTGCAACAATAATATAAGCAAGAACTACAACTGATGTAATAATAATTTAGAGGTGTCATTGCTATTTCCTTTCAATATTTGCCCTCAGTCACACTTTGGTGAAACCCTTAAAACGTTTCAAACGAAGCTGGTATCAAATGGTCAATGGGGAAAATGATAGACAGGTCAAATGGTTGACATTTCTTCTATTCAAAAAAATATCTGCGTTCTTAGAGTTTTTTCTACGTAATCCAACAAGAACTTAGCCTGAGTTTTATATAACGTAAGTAAAGTATGTAACGTAATCGTAACGTAACGTAACGTAACCTATACCTAACCTACCTAATCTAACCTAACCTATGATAAACCGCAACCTAACCTAACCTAACCTACCTAACTCTAACCTAATGTAACCTAATAAAACGTCCTAGCATATCAAAACCTAACGCAAATTACGCCTGCGGCGAACTGTAGGAAGGTTTTTTGCTTTGCTTTTTCCATGTCGACCACTTGGGGTAGTTCCCCTTCAAACCAGTATTGATCAAAACAAATCTCAGCAGTGCAATATTTTCCGTCATATTACCGAGCAACTCGAGATCAACTGGCAAAATGCTTCATTTATTTTTTCTTCAAATTAAAAATTTTTTTAAATCGTCTTATCGAATCAATTTTTGTCTTATAAATAGATGAAAAAAAACATATATTTTCTAGCTTTTTGGATAAATTTTATTTTGATTGTATCTCAAAATATTATAATTTTTTAGCTTTACAAACAAACAAAAACATCTTTCCTTTACAGCTGGCAGGGTATTGATTAACTAGAATTGGATGTAATTTCTCTTTTTTTACAATATTGTCGTATTAATTAAGGTTTCCTTTATCATTTTCATCCACTCTTACCTTGAAAAGAAGTCAAGTAGTGACTTTGAAACGTAGAAACAATTTTCACCCTTAGTTAATTTCTTTTAAATTCTTTTTAAAAGATGATTTTATCTTTGTTATTTTTTTTTAAATAAGTTGCTTATATAATATATATATATATATATATCATGATATATATATATATATTACTATATACTATATATATAATATCATATATATATATTATATTATATGATTATATATATATTGATGTCCCTATATATATTATATATCTATATATTGTATAGTATTATAATATATATAATTCTATCATATATGACTAATGCATTATTATAATATATAATTGATAATATCTATATATAACCTATATATATATATAAATATAAACTTATATATATAGTTATTATTATAATATAAATCTATAATATATATTATATTATATATCAAGATTATGTTGAGCAAGCGTAAATCGGCGGAAACAATTGATGAATTGGTAATGATTTGGTATGGCCTGAAGTGGTTTGGTACCTTTACCATCTCACAGGGTAGGTGTCAGAACCCCCTAGGACATTACACTGATATATATATATATATATATCTATAGTGATAGTGATGTATAATATAGTATTATATAATATATATATATATATATATTAGTATATATAGTGATAGATGATGAACAAGCCCCTAAAAAAACGTAATTCCCGGTGTCCAAATGCATCTAATTTTATTTGGTGAACTATATCTCCTACAGATCATTAAGTCTAAGTAGAACAAGGACTTATTTTAGCAGTGATATAGCAGAAGGCAACGCCTGGTGAACCAAAAAGCTAGACTCTCAATGGAAGCTCGAGCAAAGGAAATATAATAGCTTCAACAATACAACTACAAAGACAGGCTCGTGTCAAAGATAAAATCCAGGAGCCTATTCATGCATCAGTTCGAAGGGGAGAAAGTTCGTCCTCCAAAAGCAGAATACAGAACTGGATGGAATCCACTTGGAGAAGTAGGGAACCTTTTAAAACTCCAATCCAGCAGTAAAACGTTCAAGGTCATGTTCAGAGGACGTAGGTAGCGATGACAGCCGGAGTTGATCGAAGAATGAGAGAGGTCGTTCGAAAAGTCGAGAACCTCCTAATGTTCACAAGCGAAGACAGTCCCCTCGGTAAATTATGAGATTTCAGGAGGGTACTAACAAAGCGATAAAAAGCTCTTACCCATGACTGAATAAAAAGCAGACCCGTTACAAGCCTAGCAAACAGCAAAAAGGCTGTTTAGTAAAGTTACTTGGAGAAGATCGGAAACCATTAGAGTCCTTAAACATCCTTTGGACTCAGTATGAAGCCCACTTCACGGTCAATCGAAAGGTATAGAGTGAATTAAATAAGAATGTTTTGGGGGGACCGTCCAAACCCCCAATGAAGTACGTCACCGAAGCGCCCCGCAACTCTCTCTAAGTGTACAGTATGGTGCTGCAGTCTCAGCCAGAGACAATCACTCGGACATTCTTGCTTTGGACGGAAATCTGGCGTGAAAATGTCAGTCCCGTAAAGAAAAGGTATGTTGAAGATTTCAAACTTCAAGAGTGGAGCTACAGCCCCTCTTCCGTGTTGCTTAGACAGAGAGTTCTAGTTCAACGAGGAACTTCAACTACTTCTCAGCTCAGAGAACTAATCCACTGATAAGAAAAAAGCAAAACCACAGTAGAGGAGCAGAAGAAGCAGGTCGGGGGAGAAGTGGAATCTTTGTAGTGTGTTACTTATGCTGAGATATAGGTAATACCGATGAAAGACCCAGCACGAAGTCAAAGAAATGATGTTTAAAAGAAGAGGAAAGGAAAAGAAATTAAATAAAATAACCGGCTTAGTGGAATCGTCCGAAATGTCAAAATTGAAGGCAGACACCGAAAGACGAAAAGGGAATAGGTTAACAAAGACACAAGTGAGTAGTCTGACTGATAGAAGTTTACTGATCATCAACGCATGAAAGTTAAATAGATTTGGGGAATTGCTAAGTAACTGTAAACAATGAAAAATTTAAACACTTATCACGATATGTAATATTGTATTTAAATTTTTCATATTTATCATTTTTGAAAGTAATATTTGGATGACCTTTCTGATAAGGAAAATAAAAACATCTGCATTAATAAAATATTTAATTTATAAATTTTATAGTTTATATTTATTTCTTATATTCTAATTTGTTTAATTTTTATAGATGTTTGTGATTACTTCTTTGGATAAAATATATAGTTTTAAATGGAACAAGGCAGTTGACCAATTATATATAGATAGAATATATTATATAGTATATATATTAGTAAGTTATATATATATATATATATATATATATATATATATATTATATATATATATATAATATATAATATATTTATATATAATATATATTATATATATATATATATATATATATTATATATATTATATATAATAGTTATATATATAATATATACTATTAATAATAAGTATATATATATAGTATATGATAGTATATACGTATATATATATATAATTGTATAATATTATATATATAAGTATAGTAAGACGCTATATAATATATATATAGTTATTATATAGTATTATATTATTATATATATATATCATATATATATCACTATATACTATATTATATATAATATATATAGTACAGTATATATATATATAGAGTAATGATATAGTATATATATAATAATATGATATATATTATATATATATAATAGTATATATTATATATATTACAGATTTGTTATATTATAATATATATATATATATATATAGAGAGTATATTAATATATATATATATATATATATATATATATATATATAAGTATATATATATATATATATATATATATATAATATTTTATAATTTATATAGTATATATAATATTATAATAATTGAATTTTAAAATTGGTCGCTTTGACAATATTGACAAGAACTTGTTTACTCAAACCAAAATTATATTAATGAAACAAAGCAGTGATGAAATTTTTATTTATAATTTATTAGTTTAGAGTTTAAAGGTTGTTAACTCATTAGAATATTCAATTAAATAATAAATGCTTAAAAGTCTTTCAGACCAAAATTTCAAAAGATGCAAATTTTCCGCTCCATTGAGAAAATATAAATATTTATTAATCTATTATATAAAAATTTGAAGCATGCACAAAAACGTTCCAAATTTGTGTCCATTTGTGGAATGGACTTTACGACCAATAATACTGAGCCGCAACCGCCAATGCGGGGCGTTAGCCTCGCTCATAGACAAGCCCATGCCCATTTCGCCATGCAATGCCGATGCCATAGTGGGCCCATAGCCCATGCCATGGCCCATCCCAGGGCCGCATGCCCAGCCATGCCCATCGCCCAATGCCCATTGCCCATGCCCATGCAAATGCAAATGAACAAAAATGACAAAACACGTTTCAAAGATTCGTTGCCTTTTGTAAGAAGGGTCTTTACGACCAATAAAACTGAAACACACGCCAATGGCGAGGGTCGTCTAGCCCTCGCGTCAATAGACATGCCTTGCTCCTTAGGAGCAAGAACATATTATTAATTATTTATAAAAATTTGAAGCACAAATTCACAATTTCCAATGCGAAGGACATTGATTGAAATTTAAACGAAGATAAAAAATGTATTGCACTCGAATGTTTTTGGAATAGAATTAAAAATAGTAGGTGGATTTGGTATACACAAATAATGGCATAGAATTAAATACAAAAGTATTAAGAAATGAAAGATAAACTAAAGATTAAAAGATTCAATGAACTAAAGAAAAGTATATTATCTATCATAAATAAAATTTTAACACGTCTTGAAAAAGTTATTATATATATATATATATATATATTGAATATATTAGAAATGTAGTATATTTTGTATATATATATCTTATATATATAATATATATATATATATATATAATATATATATTATATATATATATAATATATATTATTAATATATTATATATATATATATATAAATCTATAATATATATATATATATCTATATTAGTATATATATATATATATATTATATATATATAATTATATATTATATATTATATATATATATAATAATATATATATATAGTATATATATATATATATAGAGCTAGTATTATTATGTCTTCCTCTCGTATAAGAAAGCTTAGCTTTACACCTCCTTTGAAGCCTACTAGTGAGAACTCGTCCACCCTGAGAGCTTAGGGACCAGCGACGGACCCTCACATGTCAATCTCGTCAATTGTGGGGTGGGGTTCATCTCCTTGGATCAGGTGCCGGCTGTACCATACCTCTCGCTAACCTCGTCCATTCACTCTGTTATGCACTTTTCTTACTTATACCTTATTCAGAACCATAGTCTCACTACTATCCATTTACACAGATAACAACATACCATCATGTAAAACCCTAGTACACTGAAGACACAAGACTTAGTCCCTTTGCATCCACCACGATTTTAATTGCACCAGCCACCTTCCTACGCATTCACAACTTTCCCTACTACACTCTGCATCATACCCTTTTTCACCAAATAATAACCGTAAAATCATTTAACCTTCGACACCTTTCAGCTGCTCACGCACCTAACAACTTCATACGAGGACTGTCCTCACTCACAACCATAACTTACTCTTTTCTACGTTTACTTTCAAAAAGCCCTCCTTGTTTACACACCATGCCTAACATCTTTACCAATCTCTCAACTCTTTTCAGATTCACAGCACACAAAACCAATCATCCTCATATAATGGTAGGAAACCCTCCACTACTCTTCCATTCTCCATCATTCTTTAAACACTATGCTCGTTGCTAACCCAACATTTATGCCGCCTTTCATATTCCATATACAAAGTGGAAGTAATAAAGGAGCATAACACAACTCCACGCCCTTACTCTACATTAATATTAAAGCCAATAAATTTCGACCTATCTTACACATATCGTTTTCACTATCTTCATAGCACCTTTTGATTTTCATTCATAAGCTTAACACAACACAAGAGATCACTAACACATGCCTAGCTTTCTTTATTAATCCTATCGTGGACTGCCAATTTGCATACAGCATGAAACCTGATACAATTTTTATATTCCTCCTCTTTTTCCCAATCATTTATTTAATGGTAAAGATTTGATCCACAAAAACTCTACACTTCTAAATGCACCTTGTCTTCACTCATTCATCCTTCAGTCACTCGAGCACCGCTCTTTCTTACGCAAAATGCCAAGCCAATATATCTTATCAAACAACTACTCAATAAGACTAATTCCTATAATACCTACAGTTAGTTATATTAGAACCCTTATATAAGGGTACTTTATTGCTCTCCCTTCAATCCCTCGGAACTGATACACCTGCAAATGAACGCTTTGTTATCAGTAACTTCCGAAATCCAGATCATACCGACTCGGCCATATATATATATTATATATATATATTATATATAAATTTATATTATTATATATATGGTATAGATATATTATATATTTATATAGTATATTATATATATATATATATATATATCATAGGTCTTGGGTGTATCTGGCACTATGGTGCCTACCAGGCCAAGCAGCAGAGCACCTACATAAAACAAATTGATACTATTTGAAATCAGCGGAAAATTTTTAAGGAGGGGGGTTTTTAATTTTTTTTTTCGCATTTATTCGTCGGAAATAATTTTTAAAAAAATTTTTTTCCCCATTTACGGGGATCTGAGCCGACTGGGGCCCAGAGGGGGGAACGAAGAGTCCCCCCTAACCGTCCACGGAAGGGCCGATGCCATCTTTTTGCCGGCTTAGCCTATGGTATTCCTTTTAGTTAAAGTAATACAAAGTGTAAAGGGACGTAAAATTTAACTCTTTTTTTAACTAAAGGAATACCATAGGGTAAACCGCAAAGATGGGAGGAGTCGGTGTCTCTCGGCCTCCGCTCTGTCCCCGTCGGCTCGAGCCCCTTAAATGGGCAAAAAAAATTTTTCTAAATATTTTCTAACGATAAATAATAATAAAAAATTAACCTCTCCTTAAAATTTCCGCTGATTCCAAATATATACATTTTTTTTTACTGTAGAATGCTGCCGTTCTCGAGTTACATCATGTCAGCTTTAGACACTCTAACATATACTATATATATATGATATATATAATATATAATATATAAAATATATATATATATTATATTAAATAATTTATTTTTTTAAAAAATATATATATATATATATAATAGTATATATATCAAGATACAAATTGATTATGTTTGTATATAAAGAAATACGGTCATGATTTTAGTCAAGGTTTCAATTATTCCAAAAAAGAACGTTTGAATACTAAGTTTTCAATTCATAGAAATCATTTTGAAACTTTGCGGAATGTTTTATAATTCTAGAATATTTTGTCCTAAAAGTTATTCTTCTATTTTTTGGTTATTTATATTTCTTTCATTGTCTCTGCTGTTCGTCGACATTACTTTAACAGATGGTAAAAAATAACATTATGTAATAACTTAAAGGATATTATTTTATTCATAATTGTAGGATATTAAAAATAGTTTTTTATTATTATTATAATTTAATATCGTGACCACTCATTCTATTTTTCTTGTAAAAAATATTTTTCATTGATTTTATCACAAATGATATAACAAGTTCATAATTTATTTCTTTTAAATTTTGTAAATATAAAATTTTCATTTAATGCTATGTAAATTTTTAAAATTAATTTTGTATTTTTTTTTCTAAAAATTTGAAATTAGTTTTAAGTTTGTAATTTTTTTTAATAGAACCTAATATTTCTCATTATCAAATTCAGAATACATTTTATAATAACTTATGAGTTATTTTAGTAGAAAAACTACTGTCTAACTTAAGATATTTTGGCCGTTGCTCGGGTCTAGAATTATTGTTTTTAGTTTCAAGATATGATAAAGTTAATATATTATGCATTTAAAACTGTAAAATCATAAAAATTATTTACAATTGATAAAAAAGGTCACGAGAGAAAATTGGAATAATGAGTCTGGGACTACGGTGTTCGAGCACAGTCATGTTAAAATTTATTTCCTTAATTTGGTTTAGATTTGCTTAAAATAATATAAATTATAAAAATTAATGTAACATGTTAAAAATTAATTTAACATGTTACATATTAAGAATGCTAAATATTAAAAAACATATCTGATATTAAACATGTTAAATATTATTTTAACATGTTTAAATTTAAATTTTGCATGTTAATTTAGCAATTTTACGTAACCCAATTAGAGTATTCGATTAGCAATTAATAAATGCTTAAAATTTCAATGAACGAAAACTTTCCATTCCTTTGATAAAAATATTACTAAATAAATATTATTATTTTTATTAAATTGGAATAGCAAAATTTCAGTTGCTAGGGACATAGATTGAAATTTATTTTATATGAATATTAATTAATAATAATAAAAAAAAATTTCCACTAAAAATTTTGAATAAATTAAAATCATCCGCTGGTTTGCCAATATAATATATGAGCTAAAATTAAATAATAAATAAAAATAATTAAAAAATAAAATTAATTAAAAATTGTAAAGAAAAACATAGCTTCCAGAAAAGTAAAATAATTTCATGAATAAAAAGTGTATAATTTCTGAAAACGTTAAATAATTTATATTATTTGGTTTTGGAAAGTCTTATATATCGTCTCTCTCTCTCTCTCTCTCTCTCTCTCTCTCTCTCTCTCTTATACTATATATATATATATAGTAGTATAAATATATATATATTATAGTATATATATATATATATATATAGTATATATAGTATATCATAAAATATTAAACAAAATATATGTCTTAACTATTTCATATATATGGAGTATATATATAAATATATAATATATATTAAGTCTAATATATATATGATTGAAAATTCATATTCCATACATATCATTATGGGAATCTGTCCTACATATTACCGAAACAATAAAATAGTGGGTTCTCTTCACTAATATGAGTAACGTTTGAATACAAAGTTTACAAACCATAAAAGTCCTTTTGAAACGTTCCGGAAGGTTGTACAATTTAAGAATATTTTTTGTCCTAAAAATTATTCTCTCATTTTTAAAATTAATAATTCTTTCATGGTCTTCGCTTTTTAGAAATATCTTATGTGATTGTTAAAATAGACATACGCAATATTATTAATGCGTATATTATTTATTCACGTGAAAATAATAAAGAACATTAGTTTTTACATTATTTAATGTTTTGACCCTATTTTTTTTTAAATCTTTCATCGATTTTGTGATAACTGATATAGCGAGTTCCAAATTTATTAATCGTATAAATTTTCTACCTGTAAATTTTTCTGTAATGCAATATATATTTTGTAAAAAAATTAGCAATTTTTAAAATTTATAAATTATTAAATAAAGCTATAATCTTTACGGTAACATGGGACATGGAAATTGGATTGTGTGTAGTACAAGAAAGGCTTAAGATACACTTTTTATTCGCATTTTCCATTCATTTGATGTTACCATTAGCTTTTAACATTTTCATTTATGCACAAATCGTTTGTAAATTAATTAATATTATATTGAAATGAATGAATCACAGGAGATTTTACTCTCCATCAGCGGGATTTGAACAGTAGGACACCCGCGTTCCAGCGAGTTACAATAACGGAGTCTCCTACACCACTTAGAGCCATCCACGTCCCAAAAAAGACGACGCTCAAGCGTAGTTTTTAAAGCACCGGTTTTCTTATCCCATAATTGCTTGGAGTACTCCAAGGACCCTGGCCCCCATTTAAATGAATGAGTCAAAGGAAGACTTTTACTCTCCACAGCGGGATATCGAAACATGGAACTCCGCGTTCGGTGTGCTCCAGTCATAACAACTGACCGGGAGCTTTAGTGCCACTAAGCCAATTTTTTGCCGGCACAAGTTATATTTGATTGGTGAGAAATTTTGAATACACAAAAATCATCCAATTTCCCCTATAATATATATTCGGCGAAAATTTTATTTCCTCCTAAGAATTTATTGTTGAGTTGTGAAGAGCAAAAGGTTTTAAGAGTCTTTAATTTTCCTCAATTCATTCTTTTTTCTTTGTTGTCTGTACGTTTAAACAGTTTTCAAACGTATTAAAATTATCAGTCTTCTATAGGATATACCTCTTTTACATTAGGATATTATTTTTTAAGGAAAGGCATTTCAAGGTGTGAACATGTGGGAAGAATTGCAAAAAAAAAACAAAAAACAAAAAAAAACCCATAATTTAATAATTATTACGTGACGGTGAGCCAATTATTATATTATTATGATATATATAGTATATATATATATTATATATAATATATATATATATATATATATATATATATATATATATATATATATATATATTATATATATATAATATATATAGTATATATATTAATATATATATATATATATATAATTATATATATATAATAAATATAGTATACATATATATATATATTTATATATATATATATATATATATATATCAGTATATATATTATATATTATATATATTATATATATTATATTATAATACATAAAAATAGAGAGAGAGACGTGTAGGGAAGAGAGTTGTATATATCGGGTGGGGGACGAGAGAGAAGAGAGAGAGGAGAGAAGGCTAGGCTTAATTGTTAGGTTATGTAACGCTATGGTTAGGTTAGGTTAGGTTACGGTTAGGTAGGTTAGGTCAGGCTTAGCTTAGGTTAGGTGTAGCCTAGGTGTAGGTATAGGTTAGGTTAGGTTAGGCTAGGATTAGTTAAGTTAGCTAAGATAAATATTTTAGCTAATCTCTAAAATTCTATTAACTTTATAAATTATATATATATAGCATATATTAATATATATATATATATAGATTTATATATATATATATATATATATATATATATATATATATATATAATATAGTATATATTTAGTATATATATATATCATTATAATATATTTATAATAATATATATATATTATATATAATATATATATATATAATATATATTAATTATATATAATATATTATAATATTATATATAATATTATATATATAATATATATACTATTATATATATATATTAGTATATATTATATACTATTACTATATAAATAAGAGTTCAAA
>JABUQX010109796.1:47500-50335 GCA_015478945.1 Trachelipus rathkii
CATAGTTTATTTTTATTTTATAATATAACGTCCAATTCTTTATTTTTACTTTTTTTTAAAGAAACTTTCATCGATTTTTTTTTGTAAAATGGTAAAACGAGTACAGAATCCATTTATGTCACAGTATATATTTTTTGATCTTGTTTATTTTTCCTTAATGATACTAAAATTTTGAAATTCATTTCGCAGTTTTTAAAATTTTTCACTCTTTTATAATAGATTTAGATAATCTTAATATTTGAAGTTAAACTGAAATTTTTAAAAGCAGACGCAAACAACTGAAAATATTTTTATCTTGTTAAAACGAAAAACAATTAATATTTTTCTTCTTTCAAATTTATTATTTTTAAGCCATAACTTGAATTCAAAATTGTTATTTCTTATATATATATATATATATATATATATATATATATATATATATATATATATATATATATATATATATATATATATATATATATAAAGCTAAAAAACATATCTTTTTCTTGCATCTTACATCCGCTCCCAGAAAGGCTCATTATGAGCCTGTCCACACGGCCAACCTCTTCACTCCCTTCTATCTTCCAAGACCAGTTCTTCGACCAGCTGAATCATAGATGGCATTTTGATGTCTTCTCAGTGAATCTTCTACAGTCCTTCAATTTCTTCCGTGGTCTTCCCCTTGGTCTGCTTCCTTCCGGTCTCCAGTCCCACTAATCCACTACCACATCCATCCTTTCCAAATGTCCCCACCACATTATTCTTGCCACATCTACTATGTTAATAATATGTATTACTCCTATACCTTCTCCAATTCTTTCGTTTCTCACTCTGTCCCTCCTGGTCTTTCAGGCCATTGCTCTCAATACATTCATTTTAGCAGTCCGCACTCTCCGCTCTCCTCTCTTGTATTGTCATACCCATGTTTCTGCCTATACAGAGAAGAACCAAATTGTTAAATACTCTCGAAAATTATCCGCTATACCTCCCCTCAATCTCATTATCCCTGATGATATGATACAAAAAGCTCTAACTGTTCTCCAGTACTTATCAATTCTGCTTTTTTAATGTCAAGGCACTTCTCCTCTCTACCAAACATTCCCAAGATACTTGTATTTCTCTACGTTTTTAATCATCAAACTGACCACAAACTCTTCTTCCTCCTCTCTACTAACGATCATAAATTCTGTTTTATCTACGTTCATGCACAGGCCCGCTTCTCTCAGTTTCCTATCAAAAGCCAACACCTCCCTCCTCAGTTTATCTCCGCCTTCACTCCAGCACGCCATAAGCCATCACAATCTCCATCCAAGTCCTCCACCTTCTCCCTCCTGCCTGAGTACTACATCCAAATATGCTACAAAAGAATTGGTGACAATACTTCCTGCTTGGCATAGCTCCACCTCAAACCAAACTTACTCGTTTTCATATCCCATTCTTACATAATTTGTCATTTTATACATACTCTCAAAGCCTTTCTTAGTAACCACCCTCCGTAATCTCTCTAAAACCTCAAACAATTTCTTCCTAGGTATTGAATTGAATGCCTTTCTCAGATCTATAAATGCGATGCATGCCTTTTTGTTCTATTCTATTATCTTTTCGTTATCATTCTCCAAGACACAGAACATAAGACCTGTGGTGCTTCTATTTGCTCTGTACCCATACTGCTCCTCTCCAAGTCTGGGTTCCACAATTGCCCTCACTCTTCTTGCAAGTATCCTTTCGTATACTTTTCCCAGATGGTCCAATAACAAAGAAGAAGAAAAAATACCACCACTCTCTCTGTAATTGTTATACATTCACCCATGCTCCCTTTCACCTTATTAAACTGGTTTAATGATTGATCAGCATTGCATAATAATATCATGTAAATTACGAATTTATATATATATATATATATATATATATATATATATATATATATATATATATATATATATGCTATACTAACCTTCATATATATATATATATATATATATATATATATATATATATATATATATATATATATATATATATATATATATATATATATATATATATATATATATTTATATATATATATATATATATATATATATATATATATATATATATATATATATATATATAGTGTATTATATTTCAAATTAACATATTTGATATTAAGCATGTTAAATATTTATCTAAATATTTTCAATAACTAATAGAAACCATTAATATAAATCTTAATCTTCTCCTTAATATTAATCTTAATCTTAATCTTAATCTTAATCTTAATCTTAATCTTAATCTTAATCTTAATCTTAATCTTAATCTTAATCTTAATCTTAATCTTAATCTTAATCTTAATCTTAATCTTAATCTTAATCTTAATCTTAATCTTAATCTTAATCTTAATCTTAATCTTAATCTTAATCTCAATCTTAATCTTAATCTTAATCTTAATCTTAATCTTAATCTTAATCTTAATCTTAATCTTAATCTTAATCTTAATCTTAATCTTAATCTTAATCTTAATCTTAATCTTAATCTTAATCTTAATCTTAATCTTAATCTTAATCTTAATCTTAATCTTAATCTTAATCTTAATCTTAATCTTAATCTTAATCTTAATCTTAATCTTAATCTTAATCTTAATCTTAATCTTAATCTTAATCTTAATCTTAATCTTAATCTTAATCTTAATCTTAATCTTAATCTTAATCTTAATCTTAATCTTAATCTTAATCTTAATCTTAATCTTAATCTTAATCTTAATCTTAATCTTAATCTTAATCTTAATCTTAATCTTAATCTTAATCTTAATCTTAATCTTAATCTTAATCTTAATCTTAATCTTAATCTTAATCTTAATCTTAATCTTAATCT
>JABUQX010109797.1:7500-17500 GCA_015478945.1 Trachelipus rathkii
AAGGTTAGTGTAAAAAAAGTTAGATTGTTTAAGACATCTCAAAGGATCGGATCGTTTGTTACTCAGGACGCAGAGGAATGAAAGGAAAAATCCAAGGAAGAAGAAAAGATCCCGTACGAAACGGTAAGGAAATAAATTAATAAATTTATTGTTATTATTATAAATTTTAAAAGGAATTGTTATTGACAAGTATTTATTTTTAATAGGGATTGGGCCTAGAGACTAGGCAACTTAAACAGTAATCTACTCAGGAGATAATTCCCAGGTTGGCTTACGAAAAAGATGATAATTAGTGCGTCGGATGATGAGGTCAAACGGAATTGGAAACAGCAGTTAATAAATCAGTGTTCTCTTGCCTGCCTAGAACCAAGTTGGAATTAGGTTTAACCTCGCCTAAAGTTGGAATTATGAAGTATCACACTTATTCGGGATTTATAATGGTATTAAGTATGGCATTTTAGAAATGGTTAGTAAGTAACCGTCCATATTCTTTATTACAAGTTGTTCCGGTATTTACTCGATTTTGTCCTCAAATTTATGACTTTCTTATTGTGAATTATTGAATATTTACTTATCAGTGTCCGAAGATTAACAGGTTATGTGCTTTATTTTGACGTTTAATTTCCTCGTTGCTAAACTATTTATCCTTAGGTCTCACGAACATTGCCAGTGAATTAAGTGGAAGTGAGAATTACCAAGTGATAAGGATTTGTGCATTTTATAAGGAATAATAATTGTAACACTTTTAATCTTATTAATAATTGTTAGGCTAAATTAGATTAGGGTACGATATTTTAATATCGATATATTAGGGTATAATTATAAAGGTTTAAATATAAAGTAAATGTGTTGTTAAGAAATAATATTTGTGAAATATATATTAAGAAAATCTTTTGCCTTGTTTTTCCTCGTTTTTGTTGTTTTAATTGATGAGTTGGTTAAACTTGCATTGATCGATTATTTGAGTCTTATTCACAGAATCGAACAGGATTTATAAAGGAAACACACACTTTAATTTATACTATATATATATATATATATATATATATATATATATATATATATATATATATATATATGTATATATATATATATATATATATATATATATATATATATATATATATATATATATATATATATATATATATATATATATATATATATATATATATATATGTATAATATGTATCATGTGTGTGTGTGTGTGTGTGTGTATGTGTAATATGCATGAATTGCTTTCCCATGAAACTAAACCACCCCACGCCACTGATATATATAAATATATATATATATATATATATATATATATATATATATATACTATATACCTGCTATACTATATAACTATAACTATATATATATATATATAAACGTCCTCCCAGGAAGGTCAAACGACCTGTCAGTGGGACCCATCGAGAAAGGTCCTTGGGTATCACGGGCCTAACGGCTAAATCCCCTGGATGGCCAGGCCTATCGCGGATGCCGGGAAGTTTCCCCACTAAGGCACACTACCAATGTACTCATTAACGTCTGAGTGAGACGAAGCTAGAGTTTATAGAGAATAGCTCACGTTCTCTCGCTCCACCCAGTCTCGAACCTGGGCCCTCTCGCTTGCCAAGCGAGTGCTCTACCACTGAGCTAGGAGCGCTCTATATATATATATATATATATATATATATATATATATATATATATATATAATTATTTATATATATATATATATAATATATATATATATATATATATATAATAATATATATATATATATATATATATATATATATATATACTATATATATACATATATATATATATATATATATATATATATATATATATATATACTATACCTATATATATATAATATATATATATATATTTCAAGGACAAGAATATCGGAATAAATATTTATTCATCACACCATTAAATGTTTTCAAATATTCAAACTCATCAGAATCAAAATGTTCGTAGAGTTTGTTGTCCTTTGTAATATTGTTTGTATGCCAAATTAAAATCTGTGAGGGAGAAAGAAAGAAAAGAGAGCAAAGGAAAAGAAAAATAAATGGAAATTCGTGAAAGGGCGAAAATAGATAAAGATAACGATTTTTTTATTTAATTTTATTTATTTATTTTTTTCCTATTGCAAGAAATTTGAAAAGAAGAAATAATAGTTTCATTGTTAGTTGCAAATATAAAAAAAGTTTCATTGTAAATTTATTATATATATATATATATATATATATATATATATATATATATGTATATATATATATATATATATATATATATATTTATACTATATATATATATATATATATATATATATATATTACATTCATTGACTAGAGGAAATTATTAATAACTGGTGAGATAATCTGAATATATATATATATATATATATATATATATATATATATATATATATATATATATATATATATATATATTATCAATATATATATATATATATATAACATATAATAACCTTAACCTTAATAATAACATATATACTCTTCTTATATATATATATATATGTATATATATGTATATATATGTATGTATATTATTTATTAAAATTTATATATATATATATCTATATAGCCTTTATAAATCCTTTATATTTGTAGGTATATATATATATATATGCTATATATATATATATATATATGTATATATATATATATATAATATATATATATATATATATATATATATATACATAACTCTATATATAAATAAATAATATATATATATATAATATAATATATATATATATATATATAATAATATATAATATATATAATATATATATATATATATATATATATATATATAGAGTCAAGGGAATAGCTCAAATTGTCATTTTGACAGCAGAGGACACCAGAGGTGTCTCAAACTAAGAGATAGGGCTAGGGAAGGATAGGCCTAGCAAGCCACTTCCCGAAATAAACTGCTTGCAGAACTCAAGCGCGAGCCTCGGAAGCCGGACAGAACTTTAGACGACGACTTCGGCGAGATTTACGGAATGATCAGGAAAACACTTTTAAGAATTATAGGTGTGCCACGATAAATGTGGGTACCTATGGAGATAAAGAGGAGGAGATAATAGATATCATGAAGGAGAGGAAGATAGATATGTTGGGGATGGCGGAGATGAGAGTGAGGGGGTGTGAGGAGGGTAAAGAAATGGGAGAAGGATTTGTTCTGATGTATAGTGGGGTGAGAGAAGGAATAAGAAAGCATGGTGTCGGAATTATAGTGGGACCAAGACTGTCACCATGTATACAGAGAGTAAAAATTATAAATGAGAGGTTGATGATGTGCGTATTGAAGATAGGCCGGATAAAATATAGAATATACCAGATATATGCACCACAACAGGGGCACTCAGAGGAGGAAAAAACTAGATTTATGGAATTGATGGAGGAAGAGGTGGGGGTGGAGGAGGAGGGGGAGAGGTGCTTGTTGATGGGAGATTTCAACGCTAGAGTAGGAAAGAGAAGAGAGATGGAGAGAGTATTGGGACCATTTGGAGAGGATACAAGAAACATGGAGGGAGAGGCGTTGATTGATTTTTGTGTGAGAAACGACCTAAAAATAATGAACACGTTTTTCAAGCACAGAGAGTCTCACATCTTTACGAGGTATAGATGGAATCAGGTAACGCAACAATTCGATCAAAAATCGGTGATAGACTACATGATAGTCTCCGATAAAAGGATGGTTAAGAATGTAAAGGTGATCCCGGGAGTGTCCTTAGATGCGGATCATAGACTGGTGGTGGCGGACATGAAGATAAGAGGGGAGGGAGGAGTAAATGAGCAGAAGAGGGCAGTGATCAGAGTGGAGAAGTTAGAAGAACAAGAAACGAGACGAAATTATGAACGGGAAATGCAGGAAACCCTAAGGAATGAAGAAGAAAACGAAGACTTGCAGGATGTCATTAAGGAAGTGGCAGAGAAAACTCTTGGTAAAAGATGGGTAGGAGGTACTAGGAAGAGACATACACCATGGTGGAACGAAGAAGTGAAAAAGCAATTAAAGTAAAAACAGGGAAAATGAGGAAGTGGCTGAAAAGAAGAACAGCGGCAGCAAGGGAGGAATATGTACAGGCAAGGAATGAGGCAGAGAGAATAAAGAGGAGGGCAAAAAAGATGGAGGCGGAGAGAATGGCAGGAGAAATAACGAGAGATGTGGGCGAAGGGAAGAAAAAGATATTTAAGATGGCGAAGGCGTATAGAAAACCAAAAACCGTAACTAGAAATATAAAAGATAGAAACGGAGAGATTCTTGTGAGACCGGAAGAAAGAAATGATAGATGGACCGAATACTACGAAGATCTGCTAAATGTAGAATACAGAGAACAAGAGGAAGAAGCTGTAGATCAGACGAGGAGGCTAGAAAGGCGGAGAAGATAACGGTAGAAGAATATGAGGAGGCTATAAAAAGGATGAAGAAGGGTAAAGCTCCAGGAGAGGATGGAGTGGCTGTGGAGTTGGTGGTGGAGGGAGGAGAGGAGTTGAGAGGGAGAATCATCAGTTTGATGAACAAGTGTTGGAGAGAGGGAAAGGTGCCGGAAAGGTGGGGCAAAGCAATAATAATACCGATATATAAAGGTAAAGGAGATGCAGGAAGCTGTAATAATTATAGAGGCATTTCACTGATGGACCATCTGGCGAAAATATACGAAAGAATATTGGAGAGGAGGCTGAGAGAGAAGGTAGAGCCGAGACTCGGAGAAGAACAGTACGGGTATAGAAGAGGAAGAGGAACGACGGACCTCTTATTCACACTAAGAATGGTTTCGGAGAAGATGCTGGAATATGGCAAGAGATTCTTTGTAGCGTTCATCGATCTGCAAAAGGCATTTGATTCGGTGCCAAGGAAAAAGCTCTGGAGAGCTATGGAGAGGAATTATGGAGTGAGGGGTAGATTAAAGAAGGCAATAGAAAGTATGTATGAGAAATGCAGTTGTAATGTTAGAACTGAGTGCGAGAACGATAGATGGTTTGAAGTGAAAACAGGAGTGAAGCAGGGGAGTGTTTTATCTCCACTGCTGTTTATATTATATTTAGACGTGGTGATAAGGAAAGTGAGGGAGAGACTGGGAGAATTTGAAGGGGACATAATGGCATATGCGGACGATCTGGCATGTTGGAGCGAGAGAGAGGAGACGATTCGAGAGGTGGTGGAGTTGTTTACAGAGGAGTTGGAGGAAGCAGGGATGAGGATGAACGTACAGAAGACAGAGATATTAACAATAACCGGAGGAAATGAGGAGGGGATGAGGATGGTGGTGAGAGGGGAGGAGGTGAAGGCTGTAAATACCTGCAATTATCTCGGAGGATGTTTTAGCAGAAAGGGAGGAAGTGGAGGAGAGATTACGCGACGAATGGAAAAGTATGGATTAGTTATGAAAGCCGTATACCCCATGATGAAAGATAAAAACATCGGAATAGAGGTTAAAAAAGTGATTTTTAACAGTATACTGACTCCGACGCTGCTGTACGGAGCGGAAACATGGACAACAACGAGAAGAGAGGAGAGTAGAATACAAGCGGCGGAGATGAGGGTATTAAGAACTATGATTGGAAAGAGTAGGAGAGACAGAATAAGGAATGAAGTAATTAGAGAAGATATAGGTGTGAAGAAGATGATACTGAAGATGGATGTGGGGAGATTGAGATGGTGGGGACATCTGGAGAGGATGGAGCAGGACAGAATGCCGAAAAGAAGATGGGAATGGACACCAGAGGGCAGAAGACCAAGGGGAAGACCGAAGAAAAGATGGGCGGAGTCGGTGGAGGACTCTCTGGAAAGATGTCAGCTACCAAAAATGAGAGTGCTAAAGAGAAGAGGAATAGTGCAGCAGAGGGATGTCTGGAGAAAGACGCTTGCGCGGCTGACAGGATGAAAAATCCTTCCTGGGAGAGGAAAAAGAAAGAAAGAAGAAATATATATATATATTTCAGTAGTTCTTAACTACAAATAAATTGGCAACTATGGCTCTGAAAATATATATATATATATATATATATATATATATATATATATATATATATATATATATATATATATATATATATATATATATATATATATATATATATATATATATATATATATATATATATATATATATATATATATATATATATGTAAAAAAATTAATAAATAAAATAAATAAAGAATTTATGTGAGATTATATATATATATCTATATATATATATATATATATATATATATATATATATATATATATATATATATATATATATATATCATATCTCTATATATATATATATATATATATATATATATATATATAACAGGGCAGTAGTCATAATTTTTTTCGATGTGAGTTTAAATATATAAATATATATATATATATATATATATATATATATATATATATATATATATATATATATATATATATATATATATATATATATATATATATATATATATATATATATATATATTATGTATATATATATATATATATATATATATATATATATATATATATATATATATATATATATATATATATATATATATATAAAAAATATATATATATATATAAATATCAAAATATAGAAAAAGATATTTTTATATAAAACATTTTCACTGTGAAGCTATGATGAACACTCATTAAAGCCAGTTCTGCTAGACTTTCTTCTCCTGTAGAATTGAAAAAGTTTGTTTTGAGCCTTTTCAGAGTAGAGAAATATTTTTTTGGAGTTCACGTTTTGAGTGAGGTAAATGCTAAAATCCTTAACAATCCAAATGTGATCTGTACAGATCAAATTTATTTACAAAATTCGTAATTTTTTTAACAGGTATCGATGGAATAACTTGACTCAAGGGATCAAAGTAAGTATGAATCTATGGCTCACGAACTTGTTCCTAACTGGTTTTGAGGAAATATCGAAAAGAATTTTAAATACCTTATGTCTTTTCATTTTTCATTGATTCTGACATGGGAGCACGTTCTCATTTCTTCATTAACAGAAAGCAGAAGTTATGTTGCAACTTCCAAAATGTTTGAAAATGTTTCATCGATGTTTGCTTGAAAATCTTTCAAAACAAACATCATATTTTCAATATGATTAAGAGCAGTTTCTGTCACTAATTATGGAGACTGCAAATGTAGTACATAATGGAAAAGTGAAGGAGAATAAACTTGAAGTCATAAATAAACTTATAACAAATTTTCTTTTGATTACAGATTTCAAAAGATTTGAGTTTTTTTTATTAACTTTTATTATCTTGATTCATTCAGACTCTTCTAAAGCTTCAACGAAATGCTTTCATTCCAACTGAATGGTAACAATTCATGTGCCCACCAAAATTGTTTAAACCCATTGCTGTGGTTTGTCCATTTATGTCTGGGAAAATCTCCCTATTTTTACCTATTAGAATTAGTAGACCGCCTTGGCAATCTAAAGCCATTTTCAGGTGCGTCTCTGTGATATAAAGTTTCTAATGTGATATACTCCATATGGATGTGAACAGCAAGAATATATAACGAAGTTGGATATTTTCGACAGCTTAAACACCTCTAAAACTTTTCTATTGCTTCTGCACCATCATATCGTTGTCCAATCAGAAAGTCACTATTTATTCCAACTGCGTTCGTAGTATTGCCACCGCTAGAGATTCGCTTTAACCTAACCTAACTTAACCTAAGAAATCTTCACGGACCACAAATGTTATTCCCTCATTCTGTGTACTTGCCATAGAATTTACGCGACTGAGTATTATTTTAATTTATTTAAAGAAAATTTGATAGTTAATTAATTTAATAGAGGGGGTGAACTATGAACAAAATCCTGATTCCTTATTTCACCTATTAATATATACTATTAATTTGCTTTGATTATTATTTTTAATATTATTAAAAATTAAAATTAAAAGATTCAAGGAATCAAAAAAATTTGATATTCTGCCTTATATATATATATATATATATATATATATATATATATATATATATATATATATATATATATATATATATATATATATATATATATATATATATATATATATATATATATATATATATAATGTATAATATATATATATATATATATATATATATATATATATATATATATATGTAGCGGCAATTTTTGTGTCTGTTCGATCATATATATATATATATATATATATATATATATATATATATATATATATCTATCATATATATATATATATAAAAAAAATATATATATATATATATATATATATATATATATATATAATGTGAATATATATATAATATGTATATATAATAACTTTTATATATATATATATATATATTTATTTCTATCTTTACTATAGTTATCTCAATATAAACATATATATAACATATATATAGAAATATATATATATATATATATATATATATATATTTAGTGATGCAGGTAACATCCGCATCCGCATCCGCATCCGCGGAGCATCCGCACATTATTAAAGATCCGCATCCGCATCCGCGCTTTGCCCTGCGGATGTTGCGCGGATGTTTATTGTCGAGATTTGATAAAGAATTTTATAATAAAAATACTTAAGATGAATCTGAAAATGAAAATGAAAATGAGTTGAAGGCAATTCAAAAACGGCTTGATATTCCATATCTTACTGTTATCAAAGACGTTCCAACTCGCTGGAATAGTACACTTCATATGATGGAAAAAATGGTATTGATCAAAGAACCTCTTGCTTTGTACGCCAGTTCGTATTCCAAAGTTAACATTCTTACTAATGTGGAAAATGACATCATATCACACTGCATTAAGCTATTGAAACCATTTGAAGAAATTACCAAAAAAATCAGCGTCTCTACAGCTTCTGTCTCCGATGTAATACCATTAATCTCAACGCTAAGGAAGCATTTTGAACCATCTTCAAATGAAAATGATGACGGTTTAAAAAGAATGAAAGATGTAATGAAACTAAAGCTAGAAAAACGCTTTGGTTCTGTGGAAATTAATGACCTTCATACTATTGCAACTTACTTAGATCCCCTTTCTAAAGGCAAGTTTTTTTGTAACACAATATTAGAACAAGTTAAACCGTCACTTTGCGTTGCAGTTGAAAAACTTCAATCCGAACAGTCTATTAATTCGCCACCCATTTAAAGAAAAAAAAACGAAATCTACAGAACCAACAACAGATTCACTGGAAGAATTTCTACAGTCCAGTAGTGATGAAGAACTATAGTCCAGTAGTGATGAAGAAACACACGCATTACCAAAAGATGTAGTGCAAATGATTGAAAACTATCACCAAGAAAAACGACTAGATACAAATGATGATCCTATCAGTTGGTGGAAAGTTAAACAAAATGTTTACCCACGCTTGAGTAAACTTGCAAGGAAATACTTGGCCTGTCCCCCAACTATTGTTCCAAGTGAGAGAGTATTTAGCAATGCTGAGCTAATATATGATGATAAGAGAAACTGACTCTCAGAATAGAAAAGGCAGAAAAATTGATGTTTCTCAAGTATAGCCTTCCTATATTTGAATTTCAATACTAGTGCAAAAAGTATACAATCCATTGTAAAATCTCTTTCATTAAGGTCGGAGGTTGGGGAAAGAGGTAGGTGTGGTGTATTTGAGTTGGATCCCCGTCCCGCACCCCGGTAACAATTATATTAATATGTTATAATATAAAAACTCTATTATATATATATATATATATATATATATATATATATATATATATATATATATATATATATATATATATATATATATATATATATATATATATATATAAAATAAGTAGAGCGATATATATGGATATATGTCTATATTGGTGTGGCTGACTCTATATATATATATATATATATATACCATATATATATATATATATATATATATATATATATAAATATAATTATATAATATATATGTTATATATATATATATATATATATATATATATATATATATATATCAAACATCCGCATCCGCATCCGCATCC
>JABUQX010109797.1:25000-32500 GCA_015478945.1 Trachelipus rathkii
GCCATAGCTTTAAACTTGCTAAAAAAGGAGTTTTTAGATATACCTTATATAGTAGATGAAATTATAACTAAAATCACTCGTGCTCCCAATATTGATGAATATCAGTATGAGAAAGCACGCACATGGTTAAATGACGTCAGAGCTATGACATACGATTTACAAAATTTCAACTTAGATTTTTTCATTCCCGAAAGTCCGGGTTGCGTATTATTAAGTAATATAGTTTTCAGCAAACTTCCTGTTTCCTTAAAACGAGAACTTGTTAATAAATGTAATTCAATGTACCCATCTATTAATCACATTTTTGACTATTCATTTGAAATATTAAAAATATTTTCTAGAACAAAATTTCAGAAACCTTCTTTTTTTGCTAATAAAACTTATTTTAATAACCAAAATAAAAATTCAAATAGCGTAAAAGCTAAATCCCAAAATAAAACTAATGTTAATTTTAGTAGTAATAGGGAAGAGGTTGTAGCTGAAAACCAGGTTAATTTGAGTACTAAAAAGATTTGCAAATTTTGTCAAGAAGAACATTCTATGTTTAAGTGTAATAATTATGCAACCAATAAAGAGCGAGTTGCTCAATGTAAGAGTCTGGGCTTATGTTACAGATGTAGTAGCGATAAACACCTTGCTTCCTCATGTTATGGTCTTCAAAATAAATTACGTTATCCTTGTTTCATTTGTAATTCTCACTCTCATATTTCAGCTTTATGTAGTAAATCTCTTCTAGCAGATTGTGAGAAAAAGGGTGGAGCCGGAGCTGGAGAAACATCAAATCAGAAGATACAGGGAAAACTTGTAAGTAATATTGCTATAAATATTGGGGAGGCTGCTTTGCAGCAAAATTTGCTACCTACAATGTCTTTAAAACTTAAAAATAAAAATAAAAATGCTATTTTACATTGTGTCACAGATTTAGGATCACAATGTAGTTTTTTAAAGCCTAGTGTTTTGCGGAAACTGCAAATTGATGAAAACAGTGTAAAAGATAGCACTAATGAAATAAAAACATTTTTAGGGTCACATCATAAAATATTAAAAAGGGTCTACATAGACACCCATATAGAAGATAAAATTTTAAAGCTTCCTTTTTTCATTGATGACGTAGATCTTAACTTTTCAGTGAAAGGTTTGGATCAGGCTGTTCATGACATGAAAATGAGTAAGTATAAATTATCTAATAAATTTCTCACAAACGTACGAAATGACAAATTTGAAAATATCGAAGGATTAATAGGGGTCGATATTTTACAGCATTATAGCAAGTTTACTTTTACCCAATGCATGAAAGGTACAGCTATCGAGGTAAGTGATGGTTTGATTCCCTTAGGGGATATCAGAAATTTCTTAAATGAAGATCAGTCAAATATGCCTGATCATGAAACTGCATCTCAGGAAGAGTCGCCTGTGTCATGACTAGGTTATGATATAATCGATTCTTCTATACAAAATATCGAAACTCCAACTGTGACATCAAAAAATAAAATAAATTGTTCTAAGTTAGTACATGACATTATAAATCCTATTATTTCTTATTTCAATCCTCTGAATTTTGTAAAAAATAAACCAGACTTAGATTTAGGTTTAGAAAATTTGTATAGTTTAGAATCTATAGGTATTGTTGATAGTAATGATATCAGCGATATCGATAAAAAACTCATACACGAGTTTGAAAAGGGAATAGAGCTGCGTGATGATAGTCATTATTATGTAGAGTTACCTTGGTACAAGGACAAAATTAACAAAGTACCTTCTAACTACCACGTAGCCATTTCAGCAGTAAAGCGAGTGTATAAAAATCTAAAAGATCGTGATTTAATCGATCGATATTCTGAAGTATTCACACAACAATTAAATGAAGGTATAATCGAAAAAATAAATGTGCTTCCTGACCCTGAACAACTAAAAAATTATGTCTGGGTACCACACAGACCAATAATAAAGGAAGTGCAACAGGTAACTACTAAGGTCAGACCGGTGTTTAATTGTAGCCTCAAAACAGATGCAAATCCATCTCTGAATGAAGCTGCTTTTCCGGGCATTGATCTTATGAGTTCTTTATTTAAAATATTATGTAATTTTAGGTGTAACAAATATGTTATCGTTTCAGATGTAAAATCTGCCTTCCTTCAGATCAGATTAAAATTAGAAGAAGACAAGAATCGATTGGCATTCCTATGGTATGATAAAAATCAAGAATTAATCACATATCGATATGCCACGATTATTTTTGGTATGGCTTCTTCTCCATTCATCTTGAATTACGTCATCAAATATCACACAGATAAGTATACTAATGATCTTTGTTCTCATGTTTTAAAAAATTTTCTTTATGTAGACAATCTCATTTATAGTCATTCTGATGAAACTATTCTTGAAACCCTTTACAGAGAATCGGTTGAAAGGATGGAAGAGGGTGGATTCTATTTACGTTCCTGGAATACGAATCATAAAAGGCTCAAAGACCTCATGATAGAAGACGACCGTGCTGAGATGCATGGTTGTGAAAACGAAAGAATTTTGGGATATCTATATAATATGGAAGCGGATACAATGGCTCTTGATAATTTCAACATAGCAGGTAGTATCGAAACTAAACGTGAGTTATTGTCCCAAATATCCAAGGTTTTTGATCCCCTGTCATTATTTTTGCCTGTAACTATAAAGGGTAGGCTTCTGATGAGACAAACTTGGCAGGTTCAGACTCAATGGGATGAAATGGTAAGTTCCGATATTTCTGCACAATATCGAAAATTGAGTAACGATTTGATCTTGCTTAAAAATCTTTCATTTAATCGATTTGTTTTCGATTATGATAACAATGCTACTTTAAATATATTTTGTGATGCTTCAGCATCAGCTTATGGCTTTGTAATGTATATTGCCTCTGAATGTAAATCATATATATTATTATCGAAAGCAAAAGTTGCTCCTTTAAAAAATAGAACTTTGCCTACTCTTGAGCTATTGGCAGTATATTTGGCATTTAAATGTCTTCCTCAAATACTTTCTGCTTTCAATTATAACTTTAAAGAAATAAACATATTTGTCGATGCTCAAATAATATTAGCTTGGCTTCTATCTCCTAAAATTAAAACTAAACAAATTTTTATAAGAAATAGGTTGAGCGATATTAAAAATAAAAAATCGGAAATATTAAAGGAATTTAGTTCAACGATTAATTTCCTCTATGTAGAGACCTCACAAAATCCGGCAGATTTAGTAACTAGGGGAATTTCCTTTAGGGAATTTTCCAATAAATTTCAAATATGGGAAAAGGGACCATCTTGGCTTTCATTAGATAAAAACCAATGGCCCAAGCATGAATTAAAATGTTTATTATCAGAAGAAAGTAAAATGCTAATCGATACACATATCGTAACCAATATCGTATTAAAAAATGATTCTGTAGAACCTATTTTGGATATTAATAAATTTTCAAGTTTGCATAAGTTACATAGAGTAACAGCATACGTGTTCCAATTCATTTTCAAAACTAAAAAGCAAAATAAAGATTTCCATCTTAGAAGTAAAGAATATTGGTTAAAAATAATGCAAAATATCGATTTTGAAAAAGAAATAGCATTCTTAAAATCACCTTCTGACAAAGTCCCAGAATTGGTTAAAAGATTAAATTTATTTTTGGATGACAATGGTTTTTTAAGAACCAGAGGTAGAATAGCTAAAACTAATTACTACGATTATAATATTATTAATCCTATTTTGCTTAGTAAAAAACACCATCTCACAAAGCTCATTGTTTCTGATTGTCATCTTGCATGCAAACATTTGGGACTTCAAACTACATTAAATATGGTACGTTTGAAAGGGTTTTGGATCACTAAAGCACGTCAAACAGTCAAAAACATCATTGAGTCTTGTCTTATTTGCAAAAAATATAATTCTTTCACTTTCAATTATCCTAAATTTACAAATTACACACAAGCTCAAATGGACTTTTTCAGACCATTTAAGCATACTGGAGTTGATTTCACCTCTCATTTTTGGATAAAAGATGGCTCTGTAGAAAAGAAAATGTATATATTAATTTATACTTGTTTGAATATACGTGCAGTTCATTTAGACCTATTACCCGATATGTCCACTCAATCATTTTTATCATCTTTCATGCGTTTCACAAACATTTATGGAATTGTAGATTTTTTGTATTCTGACAATGCCAGAACTTTTGCTCTCGGTGGTAATGCTATAGAAAATTCTTTAATTTCAGATGAATTTCAGGAGCATATGAGAATCAACAACATTAAACATGTAAGATTGCCTCTGTACGCACCATGGATGGGTTCTGCATGGGAGAGAATGCTTCGTATCCTGAAGAATTGCATCTACAAAACAGTAGGTCGTTCTAAATTAAATTATTTTGATATGATTTCTTTACTTTCCAGCATTCAAAATTCAATAAACAACAGGCCTCTGACCTATGTGGAGTCTTCTCTGGATCTAGTACCTCTGACTCCAAATTCATTTTTGAAACTACATGGAAGTGCTTCACTAACAGTGAAAACAGATGAGGATCCGGATGACCCTTTGTGGGAAGGAGAACCTGCTTCACATAAACAGCTAAATGATCATTTGCTATTTCTGCAGCAAAAATTTGAACACTTTCGCACCATTTGGTATGAAACATATCTTTTAAGTTTACGTGAGTATAGTTATGATTTATATCAAAACGATTGGGTTAACCGCATTAAGGTGGGTGATGTGGTATTAATAAAAAGCGCCACCAAAACTCGCCCATATTGGCAGTTGGGTAGAGTTATAAAGTTAATACATGGTGCTGACAACTGTGTACGCACTGTGATGCTAAAAAAGGGTGATGACAATATAGCTCATTATCCAATCAATATATTGTATCCAACAGAAGTGTCTGTAACACATAATGGTGACAAAACTAATAAACCCATAGAATTAAATAATACATCTGATAAAGATGAGGGTGTGAGGAAAGTTCCTCAAAGACAAGCGGCTATTACCGCTCGTAAAAAAACCAAAGATATTTTTAGTTTGTTTGATTAATTTTTTTTGACAATCTCTTGGGTGTTTTGGTGGCTGTGACCTTCCTTTTTCATAAAGCAATGTCGCAGCCCCGCGCCCGGAATGTGTAAAAATTAGAATTTAGAATTTAAGATACACTTATCATCATTATCATCTAAATAATATAAATATTTCATTCTCTTCATTCATTCATTAATTCATTCATTTATTAATATAAGAGACGACAATATCAGCCCTGAAAAAAGTCAACCACCTAAAAAAAGGTTTACTTCGAAAGGCGATTATTGTCAGAAAAAGGTTCTTTCTTTTTACTACTGCTATTGTTGTAAGACTTGTTGCTATATTTAAAATTATTGTTGTGCACAACAGAACAATTGTTCGGAAAAGGATTGGTTGCCATTTTTTTCATAATAATTTATCAAATCTTCTGTTTGCGCATGTAAGTTCTGCTGCCGCTTTCAAGAGTAAACGCGAAAATTAATTCGATTTAAAAAAGTTGAGAACAGACAAACGGTTAAGAAAAATATCCCCGGTCTTTATGCAACCTCGTTTTCTTCAAACACTTCAAACTAAGCATGTGATTAAGGAAGTCTTTACTTACAAAACTAACTAGAAGGAAGGAGATGCCAACTACGTCTTTCACACCCATGAAAAGGCAACAACTTGGTTCTAATATCATCAATACGATTGTACAAGGATAGAGATATATTGTTCAGATCACTCCAATCATTCTTTCATTATAATTTTATCAATTATTTAATTCATTGCTGTCCATTAATCATAATTCATTTAAATATTCAATTCACAATAATTCCTGTATTTGTTGGCAGGCTTTGTATTCCTGTGATTTTCAATGGGATTAACTCATAGCATTAAAGCACTAGGCTTTAAATCTAACGAGCGATATTCGTTAGCTCGTTACCTGATTTATAAAATCTTATATTATACTATTTAATTTGTTATATAATGTTTATTTAATAAAATTTCTTCTCTTTTCCTCTCCTCTTCTACTGTACTTTGCTCTTCAATAAACTTAAACTGGGATCGGGGGCTTTTAATCGAGAGACCTTAGATGAAATTCATTATTCAAATATAAAAATAAATCTATTATATTACATATATTATATATATATATATATAATATATATATATATTATTATTATTATTATATATATATTATATCTCATGTATATATACATATATATAAGATTAATACTAATTTAATATATATATAATATTACGTAATATATTTAAATATATATAACTCAGTTAATTTTTATATATATAATAAATTTATATATTATCATTTATTATATATATTATAATTTTATATATATATTATATATATTTATTTAAACTAACCTACTATGATTTATTAACATATTATAATTATATCATTTAAATACAGTTTATTATTTTAAGTATATAAACATATTTATTTTAATCTATATATTATCATATTAGGTTGAAGTCCCGCATACTGCATGGAATAGAAACGATAAGAAATACTCACAATGAGGTAAGGGAACAGAGATGATAATACAGAATGAAGAGACGATTTTTTACTACTTTGATTTATTGATAAAGAAGAGAACGAATTAGCTTTTAATCAGAATTTGTAAAGTAGGATTTGATTAGTATTATTATTGAAGAAAGGTTAATTGTTTTAGAAATTTTATTGTATTAATTAAGTTCCTCATTAAAATATTTATAATTTTGATTGATAAATATATAATATATTTAATATATATGGAATATATATATCGATTAAAAAATTATATAATAATTTTTAATAATATGGAGTTTTAAAATATATTATAATATATATATCTTGGTATCTATATTATATTTTATACTATATTAGGCTTATAGTTTATTTTACTATTTATACTTATTGGCATTAATATATATATAAATATAATATATATATATATATTATATATATAATATATATAATATACTTAATATATATAATTTTTAATATATATTAATACTTATAATTTTATATATATATATAATATAATATATATTTATAGGTTATATTTGATATATATATAGTATATACATATATTTATTTTATTTAATGAATAGAAGGGTATTTATAATATAATAAGGTAATTTATCTTATACGGTTATACTATATTACTATATAATAATATATATTATATATATATAGGTATAATATATAATTATATATATATAATATATATTATATATATTATATATATTATTATAATACTTATATATATATATACTACTATATATATATATATATTATTAAATTTGTAGGATTTCGTATTTAGTTATATCTTAACAGATTTTTTCTCAAGATTGAATCATTTTAATAAATTATATAATTTTTTTTTTGAAATTCATTAATATTCTTCTAATCTACTTAGATGAGGATGGACCTCATATTTATAAATATACTTATGATATATCAATATATATATATATTTTCTACTATAATATATATAA
>JABUQX010109797.1:37500-49574 GCA_015478945.1 Trachelipus rathkii
AGGTCGAAGGAGGAAGAAAGAAAGGATTAAGGATGAATTAAGGAAGGGAAAGAATGGAAGAAGGAGTACTGACCTCCAGAGAAGTAGGAGTTGACAGCTGCTCGTGCTGGCTCCGGTGCGGTGTCGAGTTATTAAATATTTGTGTAATGATACAATGTTGGTACGTCCCTTATATATCGTTATTCGGGGTCTCTATGATTATCAAAAATAAATGGTTTCAAGACACCATCAAGAACTAAAAAAATAAATAATAATAAATAATAAATAAATTTCTTATTCCCTTTTTTTATGTTTATAACTTCAAAATTTACGTTTTTAGCATACCTCTAAAAACACGTAAATCACTAAGATCAGACCACATCCAGCAGCATTCACCTCCCTCCCGACCATCTGTGATCTATGATCTGTTGATTAAGGTCACATTTCGATTAATCATTTTGGTAAACATAACATTAAGTTAAGTATCCAGTATTGCTAAACACTTTACCAAGGTGTGTTAAATAAGAATTGAAATTGATTATAAGCCCTTACTTTTCAAATTCTCAACAAAAGAATATAACCCAGCCAACGAGAACTTTAGCCCATCTTAGACAGTGAAAACTGTTAACATAACTAAAGGACCGCACTTAACAACAGTAAAGTAACTTAACATTAAACATCCAAAATGTAACTTATTCACACTTGCTCAAGCACGTCTCTAACATAACAATGTTGAATTGACAATTTTTTGGTAAGGGCAAACAACATTCACTAACATGTGTAATTATCAATACGACCAAACGAACTATGCTGACGTAAACCAAAGTTTTCCCCAATTATAAAAACCTTCATGTAACGTAAGCCCGGCACTAAGAATATTAGGATATATACGACAAGCCTGACAGACATCTTAAACAAGAATGAGCGCTAACCATTAACAAGGATTATCCAAACTATCACAGTAAAAGCTAACTACACGACATACAAAACATTAATCCATTCGTATTTATCAAACATAATCACAACACGACAACTGTTAATTTTAAGCATTAACATGTAATATTTTTAACAAAAAAATTTAGCAATTCAGCCTAACTAACTATAATACCTATTGGGTTAAAGACAACAAAGTAAAGTTTTTATTCTCTGTAAAGCTAAACTTGAACATAACATACCTTTAACACCAACGGCTACCGAATAAACCCACACCCACAACATCTTAAATTCAACAAAGCGTACATGAAGGGGGCCGTAACATGTTTTCAGGCTGTATAACATATAATCTTACAATAAAATTTACACAGAACTACATATAAATAAATAATACAATTCATACACTATTCAGTTTTTAAATATATAAAACATCCTAATCAGGTTTGACATAGGAATTCTGTATAATTTTGAGCAAGTTCTTATATATCTCTCCAGAGATTTAACACCATCCGAAAGGATGTAGGCATAAATACAACTTGCTGCACTAAACCATTTTTCTGACATATTTCGGTTCAACAGCACTCACTCGCTCCCGCCAGAGAAGAAGTAAACGTATCCTGGCTGATAGTTATTAAGGCATTTCTGTATAAACTGCATTATACGGGAATCCCCATGTTTCAGTGTAAAGTGTAATAATACGTAAGATTACACCATGAGCTTTATGAATTAAGTCCTCGAGTATGAGCAACAACTTTAAGATGATACTTTAAGTCGTTTTTCATGTTAAACAAAGCTGTTATTATTTGCAGATGTCTGAACAGTGAAACCTATACACGTCCGCATGAATGTGACAGCATCATTAGACGTTTCCAATAAGTTGCGAATCAATACTTTTAACATTATCAGATGCAGTCGAAAAGCAACATCTATTCTAATTATAATCGCTCAGCTGTCCAACTTTATCTGATTTTACATAAGAGAACGATGTCACAGATGACTTAATACTCAGCCTTTATCCAAGCTTCGAGGCTGTCGATAATCTTTTGAAGGAATTTTTCAACTGATATGATTAAAGGTATAATTTTATACTTAGCACCTCCAATTGTGAACACGGTAATATATTGCCTACAATTCGTTTTATACGAAAAAATGTAAAATGACACATCGTTGGGTATATACAAAGATCCTCGTAAAGAGGACGACCCGTCCGTAGGAGCAGAACGAGAGGTTATCATATCAGCACAGCACTGCGAAAACTATGCTACTGAAGAAAATAGTGTATAAACAACCCTTAAATGTAATGAACTCTTTCCTATTCACCAATCAGAATTGAAAAAGTAAACAAGATATATCGTACGTAACGAATAACCATATCAGTTTCAAAAGGGTATAATATTCTCATTTAACAATTTCAACAACAACAACAACAATAGCATACAGTACTTAAGATAGTTTCTTTTATATAATCCACCCACACGAATAATAATGCCCTAACATAATCAAGGTTTTTACATTAAATAAAGCTATAACATAGCATCAAAGTGGAACTAAGAAAATAATGTACAACGACGACCATCTATGCACGAAAAAACAACTAATTAACAAAGCATTCCATACTTAAAGCAGTAAAGTACCCTAAATCACATAGCGTACAAAACTAACTATTATCCACATTTTTCAATCATATCTCTAACAAATCAATGTTAATTAATTTTACATTAACAACTGATTTACGTAGGCTTTAGAGTATTCATTTTCGGATAAACATTAGCGCAATGCAGTTCTTTATAATACTAACCACCGAATATATTTGCCACTAACATAACACTAAGGTTTTTTCATATTATAATAGCTAACATAGCATCAATATGAAACTTAAGAAAAATAATGTTTTACATTACGTCAACTAACACAACTTAATCACGACTTAAAAGTGTTAAACATTAGCAAGCTCCAAACACTTAACATCTGTAAGTTAACTAACTTATGTGCATACAAAAACGTATTTACTATTTACCACTTTTTTCCAAGCATATTCTCTAACATATTAACGTTAATTTTACAATGACATAGTAATATTTAACAAGGATTTTAATCATAATCTTGTCCAATTATCATACAGCCAACGAATATTTTTAGTAACATAACTACAAAGTTTTAATCCAACACATAACACAACAAATAAGTTTCTTTTATTATCTAATCATATGAATAATGCTTAACCAACAAAGCTTTAGCATCAATTAAAGCTAACATATCTTTAACCGCAACTAAGATTAATATATGTCAAAAGAGCAAACTTAACAATACCTCGCGTATGATAATCAGTCTAACATCCTCGAAATTCCCTACTTATCAAAGGTAAAGTAGCTAATAGGTCATACATTACTCGATTTGTTCCCACTTTTCTCGCATATCAGCAACAGTAAAACCGCTATCCATCTAACAAAATCCTCAACAAAGTGACCCAAATCTATTAAAGATACCTTAAACATTCTGGAACTACGAAATTAACACATCTTCAATCAAAGTGTCAATCGTTATTTTTGAGTAAAACATCAAAATTGACCTAGAAAGAAAACATAGACATATTAACAATTAATTCTAAACGGGCAAACCCTAACATTTTAACATACATCAAAAACTATAACGTCTAAGGCTGCCACGTTTCTAAACACATCATTTCAGCAGTTTAACACCAGTAATATCTACAAAAACTCATACATTTTTTCTCTAACGATCAGTGTTTTTTCACATTGCTCATAGTAATATTTATAACATAACGTACCTAACTTACGAATAAAACAGTTTATTCATTAATCAAGAGTATCTAAAGAAACACATAACCTTCCGAGAGAAAAACCCAGGGGGATGCGCCCCTTGTAAACACCTAACGCTTTCAGGCACAACAAATGAAATATTTTTTATAATTTTAACCTATACTATTTATTTAGATCACCTACGCTCCTTTCAGTTTACTATAGAAAAACTGGTAAATTAGGCAACAGCGCATCATACAGAGGCTATTTGGCATTAATAGCACTGTAAGCACTGTAAGCACTACTTGGAGATCAAACTAAAAAATAATAAAAATATACAGAGAGATGCATCGAAAGATCACATCTCGGGGTAAACCAATGAAGGGGGTGTAAGCGGTAAGTGCACAGCCCTTTGAGTTGAGCCCTTATGTAACAGGTAAAGACGTATTAATGCTAACAAAAATCCCTTAACTAAAGATAGACCATTTATTTCAAAAAGTTTACACAAGCATCTCGAACTATGTTAATTGGGACATATTTTCAATCAAAGTGTCACACGTCTCTAGTTATACCACATCTACTTGAACTATGAATAAATTGATAGAATTAGCAAAATTCTGGGCAAACTTGAACATTAACTCAGCAATAAACTTAACTTAGGCTCACGTCTTAATAATTACTACATATTAATTCTTTTATAGTATCTAGGTTATTGCAATTATCAATGGAAGGAGAGGAGGAGTAAAAATTATCGTGATTTTCTCATATAATATAATATAACAATAATAATAGTGTTAATATTTCACTTACATACTTATATATATAATTATATAATTGTAGTGTCTATGTATAATTTATTATAATACAATAACTGATATTACCTAACTTATACGTAAATAAACAGTGTATCATATATAAACGGTAAACATCGGTTAAACATGAGATCTAAGCAGAATACATCAGACCTGGCAAACGCCCCTTGGCACACACAACCAACACGAGGTTTGATGCCTCAACTTTGATGCCTCAGGACTTTGAGCTCAAAGCTGAGGCATCAAGTTGAGGCATAAACAATCGTGGTGTGTGTGATCGTGACGTTGTGCTGTGTGTGGTGTGTGCGTGGTGTGTGGTGGTGTTGTTGATGTGTGTGGGTGCGCGCTCCGAGAGAACCAGCGGGGGCGGATCTATCGCTCCGACTGCTACCTAGTACCTGAACATAGGTATAGTAAAATCTTAGAGAGTGAGGGGATACTAATACTATACCCCTATATGAGGGTGTTAATTATAGCTAGTAGCATTTAACTATACCTATTAACCTGATAAAGTAAACAATTTATACGATAAAAATTATTATAATTTTTTATTATTTGGGGTATTAGGGTAGATCCCTATACTATACTTTTATATTGGGTAGAATTCCCACTTATATAGTATATATATATATATATATCTATATATATAGTTATATATATTTTAATCATTTCATGTGACATATCCGTTATCTATATTTGGCCCTACTCTGTGATTGGCTGAAATATCCTATATTATTCGTCTCGCCATGAGGTTTATTCTCCGGTGGACTTGTTGAAATATCACTTATCTCTTAGACTTGTGTTTTTCAGTAATATTACATTATTCTTTTCTCTCTCGACACAACTCTATTATTTTACACTCGGTCATACGTCCTAACGTATTTTTAGTAATTTGGATATACCACGTGGTAGAATACGAGTTTGTAGCTCTGTTTATCTCATAAAGGGTTTCCTTACTTTCTCTTCAATTAGTATGGATAATATATTCCCTACATGTGCTTGAGGAGAGCCAAGATTACGACGTGGGACGCGTCTTGCGGGATAAATACATGCCCGTGCTTATGCTACATAACATATGGGTGCCATATGGGGGACAATCAAATAATTCGGCAAGAGAGTTAGCATAGTATGTGCCGTTTGGCTCTATAATACAGTGCGGAGAACGCACCGACGGTTTTACTCGGCCAGTCTCACCGGTGTAATTGCAGCATGATAGGACTGCGGATACGAATTAGGTAAATTAAAAACAACGACTGCTTTACTCTAGTATGGAGTTCCGGACGAATTATTTTGTATTATGCCACAAGCATGTGAGGCATGGGCGTGAGCTGAATCCCACCTTAAGTTCCACATCGTGGTTGATAACAAATCGGTTTTCGTGGAATAGTCGCTTAGTAATATCAGAATGGGGGTGGAGAAATTCAATATGAAATGAATATGAATAAAATCATTATACTTTTAACCTATCCTACTAATTTATATTGCTCTGGAGCATAGCGGTAGGATGTTATTGTGTTGTGGATATGTTTGTAGTGAAATAGAACTGGCAGACGCCCGGAAGATACAGGACTATTTACCTCACAGACTTATGGTTTCTATATTAGAGGCACTCCCAGATAAAAGCATATGGGGCTCGAGTTCTCGGAGAGAAAATGTTAAAACGTTACGGTAAAACAGAAAGTTCTTAACCCGATTATGTTACTGGCAGCCCATTATATTTTTATCACGAGGCATATTATAACATTAGCAAAAAGCACTACGTTACCTGATGTATCTCGCTGCGACGAGATTCGGTCATCACGCTCGGCTCGAACCTAATGCTATTTGGCCTAAACTCAACCACATCAGATCACGCAACAAGGGCGTAAACGCAATATCGGCGTCCACCATCGGGGGTGACCACCCTCTATATATATAAATCATAATTAACTAATTATAAATTAATTACAGTTTCTTAGCCTTTCGATTAGGGATGTTCTACAAACATAACATGAAATTTGCACGCGATTCGAAACGCTCTTTTATCTACTATACTACTAGTACATTTATTTAGATCCAGAATTAGTCTTCTAGCCACCTTATACACGGCGAATCTGGTATTTCACTTTTTGATGGGAAAACACAGATGGTCGAAGGTGAGACTGTCGGAATAACTACTAACATTTATTGTATGGTTCAGAGAGAATTGCCACTATGTATCTCTGTGAGGGACAGGAGTTATTTTAGTACTATACTATATATAGGTATAAATTGGATAAAATGATTATATATTAAGGATATAATAAGAAGATATAACTGCTATTTATTTAATGTTAAGGATATATGTGAAGCGATTCAATTCTTAAATGAGGTCTCTAGTAAGTATTCATTATGCTCATTCTAATCTAATGTAAAGGAACATTTCAAAATATATTATATATATAAGTATATATATTATTTAAATTATATTATATATATATTATATATCTATATATATATATCTATGTGATATATTAATCGATATATATGCAAGATTTAATAATAATCAAAATTTCATTAAACCTTAGTAGTGTCTTTCAGAAAATATCTATACATTTTTCTGGATTGAAGATAAATATTGTTATATCCCTTGTCTAAAAAGAGTTTTTAAATTTAATAATTAGTTGATTATTTAAAAAATATATGAAGGAATGAAAAATTTTTATTTGTCGCCATTAATATACCATTAGTAAATAGTAGATTTTCTTGAAGACTACAAGGTTATTAGAATTGTATTATTATCTTTAGCTATTAAATATTCAGATTTATACAGCTATATATTAATATTATATTATATATTAATAATATATATTTATTATTATCACTATGTAATTTAATTATATATTATTTATTATTATTTAAATATATTATTTTTATATTATATATTATATTATATTATATAATTTTTTTAATTATATATTTATTTATTATATTTAATATTTGTTTGCTTTTAATTTTAATTTATGTAGTTGTATATTTTTTATTTTTTTTTTATGGGCTTATATGTATATCAATAATAGGATTCAATTTTTAACATATACATGGTTTAATTATTGAATGAAAAGTAGACTCACGTTCAATTTCCGTATTATGTGCTCATCATACTCGCCAATATATTATATCATTGTTTTTTCATCATAAAAGTTGATTTATTAATGACTAACTTAGAGCTATAGGTCTGAATTCGGATTTAATACTAAATTCGTTTTGTCCTCTGTATTGTTGGCGAAATGTAGCGTGGATTATAGACTAGTTCTTTGGCGTGAATGGATCCGTAAGGGCGGATATATTAGCAATTTATGGTATTTGAGGCATTAATCTAAAACGTGACTTTTCTAATATGGGGATTGCCAATCTATCCGATGGTTTGATCTCTTATAGATTTTGAGATTGGTTTTATATACACACGCCTTCTTCGATCGAGGTATGGACGATCCGCCGATTCCAACATTAGGAGTCTTATTTTGGTTCGACACGGATGGGCCCTTCCTTCTTTTTCAGTTTTAGCGTGAATAATGAGTGGGACTGAGTTAGGCTAAATTCAGCATTAGGTTCCGAGCGTGATGACGTAATCTCGTCGCAGACCGAGATTACGTCAGTGCGCCGCAGAAAACTTGTAACGCGCCGCGTCACACCAACCAATTATTTACCCGAAAGGCAGCCACTTACGGTATATCCCCCCTCACGGAGCTATAGGTTTAATTTTTTTATATATTTATTATCGTAAACCTATTATTTTAGTTTGATTATATTTATCGTAATTTTACATATAACGTCGAAGATAGTGTTTTCCGCAGGAAAACCTTCCTGAGTGGTTTTTTAAATTTCCTCCTGTTATTCCCTACGGCGTGCGCTTCTACAGATAGGCTTCACCTCCATCCGATCGTTTCATTTCTGTTTGAGAATTTCCTCCGTATGATACCGGTAGAAAATGGGTAAGGCCTGAGTTGATGTGAATCTGATACATCAAGTCATAGTGAAATTCCAGTAGAACGAGGCGAGAGATACCGAGTTAGGAATCCGCGAGACTGTTGTTTGTCCATCATGGATTCGCGAACTGATAGTTTTAAGAGTATCGAATAGTACGCTGAGTGTCTCCGCACCGCACCGCACGTCCCTGGGGATCCTCTTGGCTCCGACACATTATATCCTACAGTTAAGTCCTTTAGAGTTCATCGTATCGTGATAAATTTAATGGACTCATAGGCGTGTAGATGGGTGAGGCATAACCATCACAATACGTTCGTGGGATTGACGTAAGGTATCTACAGTTCCCCCACGCGTGGGTCTCCCACAAGGGGGGACCACACTACCTAAATTTACCCACAAAAATACTAAGTTTAATAATAGATTACGTAAATGAAAATGTGATATCTTATAATTGGCACGAGTTTGGGTCTATTAAAGCTCCTGCCTTACGGACCCACTTTGGGGGTATTTGAATCCCCCCGTGGGATCCTCAAGATTCATACCTCTCAAGGGGGGCGCATCCCCCGGGATCTTAAGGTTTGTTTATTTACTCCCTCGGCCGGTATAGGTGGTGTGTTTGCTTTTGATTTGATTATCAATTCTCTAGAGATTAATTATGAATTACACCTGATTTAGTTCGCTCAAGTTAGTGTACGTAATGATATGTTAAATTTGGAACTAATGACAGAAGCCTTGTGTTATTAAATATTAAACACTGAGGGTTTAGGTGAGAAAATTTGAATTAGAGTTTGGTTGTAAGAATGGATTACTCAGTGCTTTAGGCGATGCGATGATGTGTTAGAACGGGTGAGAGACCTAAAGTTAGTTTTTTGCTGAGATTTATTGAATTGATCAAGCCTTTGCCCAAGATTTGCTAATGTCTACGTTTTATTCATTACATCGTTCACTCTTACAGTTGAATGTTAAATTTGTCAATCTATTAAACCTGACTAATTTTGAATGACCCGTGGATGTGACACTGGGTATAGATTGAAGATTATGGGTGTGCTAGTCATTCACCGGGTAGATGATCGATATTGTATTGCTGGTTAATCTCCTTTTGATAAGTAGTATTGTGTCACTTTTGTTAAGGGATCCATTATAGATTGAGATAATAACAGTCTTTACCTGGGTTTACATAACAGGTGTGGACAAAGACTTATACCCATATAGGGCGACTGGGAGGGTAGACCCCTGGCTACTCAAGCGCAGCATTACACACCCCTTCTCAATCCCACTTGGGTTTCTGGGTAACGACAACCATGTTATTTAATATATATATATATATTATATATATATATCTATATCCGAGATATGGCATTCTTATCGTGCATCTCTCTGGGTATGATTGAATTACTCTTATACAAGTAGTGCTTTAACAGTTAGCTTTAACAGTGTATATCTATTAAAATTATCGCCTCATGTATGATATGCGCTATGTATATATTGCCTTAATTTACTATAACATGATTTATTAGAAAAATTGATTAATTTTTCATGAAAATAGGGAAGGTGTGAGGTCTTTAAATATAGTTGAGTAAGGTTAGATATAGAATAAATATATTTCATTGATTATATCCATATATTTTAAGCACAATACGATATTTAGCGTTTTCTTGAGTTGTGAGTATATACATTGGTTAGCAAAACAAATTATTCCTGTTACCATTGTAAACGGGACTATTTATTTACTTAACCTCTGGGCTTAATGAAGGTTATGATATATGTTGTCATTTATGTAATAACTTTTCTCTAGATTATAATGAAAGCTGTTATAATATTTCGTAAGTTAGTAGTACTGTATATTTATGAATTTAAATATTTACTATATGACATGTGAAAATAACTAAGCTGATTGTTTATGAAGTAAAATGATATGAGTTTGTAGAATAATTTTAACTGTTTAAACTGCCCGATTGATGTGTTGAATATATAAAATTAATAATATATATATATATTATTAAAAAAGAGCTTGGTTGTGTGGTGTTGTGGTATGTGTGTTCTGGTAAATTTAAAATACCTTTATTTAACAACATTGTATATCTCGGTTAATGATATATAAAATATAATATATATTAATATATAATATATAATATTATTAATTATATATATATAATATATATATATATATAAATATATATATATATTTAATATATATATATAATATATATATAATACTATATATATATACTCTATATCTATTTAATATATTATATATAAAATTTTTTTTTAATTACTTTAAATAATGCACTTTTTCAGAGTAAAATTAATTTTTTTAAAAAAATCTGTTTTAACTACCCTTAGTATTATTATGTTATGTTTAAGTTTGTAAAAGAAAAAAATGGAGGGATATATATATATATATATATATATTTTTATTAAATAATTAGTATGGTAAAAGCAGTAAAACAAAACACGAGGGGGTGAGGGTGGGTGGGGAACCCCCTGGTGGCTGTTTGCTTTAGTGTTTTTTACTGCTTTAATGCTTTATGGTCCCTAAAATCATGTTTTCATGGAAATTTGACGAACTTCTTTTCTAAAACAATGTTTTTAAAAAAAATGTTTTCAAATAAAAATGTTTTTCATCAGAAAATGTTTTTCACAAGACAATAATGTTTCACATTCAAAAAAAATGTTTTTCGAAAAACAAAAATGTTTTCGAAAAAACAAAATGTTTTTCGAAAAACAAAAATGTTTTTTTAAAAAACATTTTGTTTTTTAACACTTGATAAAATAAATCTTATCCTTTCAACATGAAATTTAACTTTACTTTACTTTAACTTTAACTTAATTTAAAAATTGTAAGACTGTGTGTATACGACCTCTACTAAACATTTCTTCTTCTTCCATTCTTCTTTCTCCTTCCTTCGTCCTCTTCTTCTTATTTCCTTTGCCTTCTTCCTTCTTCCTCCCCTTCTTTTCTTCTTCTTTCTTCTCTCTTCCTTCTTTCTCTTCCTCCTTGTTTGCCGCGTCCTTCTCTGCGCTTTTTTCACTTCCACTGAGGGTTCAAACTCATTTGGGGGTTTTAATGAAACCCCAAAATTCGGAATCTGTCCTTTGAAACTTATATAAAACACATCAATTGATTCAAATATGTGACTGGAGGCAGAATTCCAGTCTGGCTCGCTATCACAACTCCCGGCCTGTGGCTCATGTGTTTCCGTCAATAAACTATAGATATTCATTTATTTCTCTTTCTGTCATGTCATCATTTTCAACTCTTTGCTAAGTCCTTTTCCTGGTTTTGGGGTCCCCAACCCCCTCTCCTCTCCTGGACCTGCGGCCGGCGGGAACCTCGGACTCTCAGGCAACCTGCTGCACCTTTCATAATTCATGGTACCCGCTCTTCCTCCGTTTGAAAGAATTCTTAACCCTCAGAAACCCTTTAATAAAAAATATAATTTATAAGAGCATCTGATGCACCGTGCAAAGACCTTAAGGAAAGCTCTGATCCACTCGATAATCAGCCGAGAAATCAACTCGCGTATTACCTCGAAACTTAAAGTAGACAACCATATTCAACTCTTTTATGCTCGAAAAATACAAAGTTGAATACGTCACTAGAAAAGGAAGGGGGTAAGGGGTACTAACTCGTAGCAAGAAA
>JABUQX010109798.1:0-2500 GCA_015478945.1 Trachelipus rathkii
CTCTCTCGTTACGTATAGGTAAAGACCCAATTGTTGCAGTCTCACCACTTTTCAGTGAGCAGTGAATGCACCTGTACATTAATTCAAAAATTATAAAGCTTTGTTATGTACCACTGTAACTAGGACGTTCCTATTTCTGAAATTCCAATTTTTACCTCTGAACATTTAAGTGATAGTCCACTTGTATTCCATCATGTTTAGAGAGCTTTTGTTTATAATAATTATAATATATTTATTTCAGGAACAGATGGAAGAATGCCCTGTGTGCGGAAGCATGTTTGATAAAAATCAAATAAAAACTCATGCTGAAGAATGTGCAGAGAGAAGTTTCACCTGATTCTATTTTCAAAATTTAATTAGGAATTCTTTTCAAATCTTACATGTTTAATTCGTCGTTTTGAATATTTGGTGCTTAAAATTTACAGAAAAAAAAACTCGCAGAAGTGTATTCGATTTAAAAGTTACTATTTTTTCTCAAACTTAAAATTTTAAAGCTTATGAGAAAACATTATTATTTAATTGACGATTCACGTAACTGGCTAGTGATGGTATATATATATATTTTTTTTTTTGGCGCGTGACTAAGGTTGTAACAAAAAATTTGCAACAAACTGTTCAGTTAACTTGAAAATTTAATATGTATTTTTTAACATATGTATTATACATTTATAATAGTATAAATATATAGATCAAATTAAAAACTAATTTTTATGGAATATATATGAATTAGGGAGCTTTTTTTATGAACTAATAATATTTATGTAACTGTTATTAATAATAATAATTTCAAGTTTCGATTGCAGCCGAGACCAGTTAAATTTTGGCCGCTATTTAGTTGTTATATTAAAAACTCTTATTTCGTTGCTTGCTACAACTCGAGGACTAGCATTAGGAAACTAATGAGGCTGAATATGATATTCTTTGCGAATCTTAGGAGAAGAAGTTTAACGAAGGCCCAAATCTAAGAAGATGCTAGTCCCGCACCGAAAGGGACAAAATGCTTCTCTGGGAGTGACATATTCAATAGAGTATTATTTATTAAACTAAAATAAACAGTTCTGCCAGCAGGAGGAAGATGCTGGCTGACCTCATTGACAGGGTAACTGCCCTTTCTGGGAATGAATGAAGAAGTTGATTATATATTATATATATTATATATATACTATTATACTATATATATATATATATATATAATATAATATAATATAATATAATATAATATAAGATGCCACCACTCACGGGCAGGGCCCCTTTTCAAAGGAGGGGGAAAAGAAAAAGAAACAAAAAAAAGGAGTGTTTATATTTTTTTTTTATTCATTCACAATTACCGTGTGAAAAGACGGAGGAGCAGACAGAGAGAGGAGAGAGGAGTAATGAGATAGAGGAGAGAGAAGGAGAGAGAGAGAGAGGAGAGAGAGGAGAGAGAGACGCAGAAGAGAGAGAGAGAGAGATGAGCAGAATTGACGTAGGAGAAGAGCAGAAGAGAGCAGGAGGATTTGTATAGAAAAGGATATTTTTGTTATGAAAATTAGGAGTTGGAACATAATAGAAGCGCGAATAAAGTAAACGAAGACTGTGTGACCTCTGGTCGCGAGATGGAAGTGATTGAGAAGATTAGGCTTTTATCAGAGAGGAGACCATCTCATCGCGAAGGGGACGAACTGGACCATGATGTATTATGGATAACGCTCGAATCGCGACAAATATTAAAAACACGGCGGAAAATACTTATATTGGTAAAAACAGAAGTTGGTACTTATCGAGGATAAATTTCCATATGAATAAGACATTTGTCAAAGTTTAAAGCATTTTTCTTTCAATTTGATCTAATCTACCTTCTTATTTCTAATATATAGTACTATATATATATATGATACGATATAAGTAACCTATTTACTTTTATATATATATTTATCTATATATCATAATACTCTATATTATATTTAGCTCTATCTATATATATATATTCTCTTCTATTCTAGTATTAAACTTACTTAACCTAAACTTATATATATATACTTAGGGTTCGTAACAAAAGCTTTGTAATAGTAATAGTAATTGTAATTGTTTTTTTAATATTATTATAATAAAGGTTTAATTAATATATATTTTTACCGTTAATATATATATTATATAGTAAGATATATATATATGTATATATAGTATATATATATATTATTAATATATATATATATATATATATATATATAATATATAATTATATAATATAATATATATATTTTTTTTTATAATAATTATATTTAGGTTATATTATACGTATAAATTATGAGTTAGCTTAATTCTTATATTTATTCAGGTAATAATCTAAATAATATAAATATATCTGAGGTATTGGCTTCATTTGTCACAGTTATCTCTGTTCTCGGTGAAGCTGAAAGTCAATTTTTCATATGTTGGTGGTGTATATCAACATATGTGTGAGAACACAAGAGTTTGGAACTATTTTATATTGTTACAATATAACTTGCTTGTTTTGTTG
>JABUQX010109798.1:10000-25000 GCA_015478945.1 Trachelipus rathkii
ACGGATATGATGAGATACACTCAAGGGGGATGTTGTCACCTCTATTATGGACCATGATGGGTGATTACCTTCTCGTCAAATTTATTGAAATGAAAATCGAGGTGCAGGGATTTCCCGATGCCTTAGTAATTATTATTAGGAACAAATATATAGAGATGTTAATGGAACATGCAGAATGACCTAAATCTAGTTTATAGATAGTGCCAAGACCTAGGTCTAAGCATCAACTTGAGCAAGATAGTTGTAGTTCCGTTCACCAGGAGATGGAAACTAAATTATCTGGCTCCCAAGGTTGGTGAAATCAATATTATCCCCCTTCAATGAGGTCAAATATATTAAAATTAATCCTAGATCAAAACCACACATGTACCCCACATCTAAAATGGGTCATTGAAAAGGGAAAAATGGCCCAACGAATATGCCGGAGAATGCTTGACACAATATGGAAGCTTAAACCAAAGGTGACCCATTGGATGTATCTGACGGTCGTCAGACCTGTAATCACCTATGCCTCGCTCATCTGGTGGCCAAAGCTGGAACAAGAGACGGCAAAGATCAAATTACAGAAATTTCAAAGGCTTGCACGAATAACAACCACAGGTTCAAAGCATACCTGTCCTACAACAACTATAAAGATACCGCTAGACCTCCTACCTCTGCACCTGCATATTATGGGGTACGTGCTGCAATACTTACCTTTTTTGAACAACTCAAACAAAGTACTGACCTCGAAAATCTTAATATCCTCGATGATGTACAATAGATAAAGTTGGCAATGACAGTCTCGGATACGATGCAGAGAAGTTTATGTTTCGAAAAGAGGTACAAAAAATACTTCTGACTGAACGTTAAACATGGAAAAGTGGAGACCCTAAGCCAGGAACCACATGGTTCCAGATAGGTCACTAATGGATGGTGGAGATGGCGCGGGCCTGGTTGAACCTAATTGCTGACGCAGTATGGCCATGAGAACATCTCCCATCGTTTTTCAAACTTGTTTATGCCAGACCGACATGTACCTGAGTAAAGGCATAAAGGGATGTATGAAACAAGATTTGCTGTGGAAACAGACAGCCTCATAGCTATAAGAGCACTAAACTTATACAGTTGTGAGTTAAAGCTGGTCTGGGAATACCGGTCCGTCCTGCAGCAGAAGATCTAAATAACAGAGTTGCTGTGAATGAATGAAGGAGGACAGGGATGTATAAAGGAAAGGAAAGAAAATTCCGATCACCTTGATAAGAAATGTGCAGAGATAACATTAATGGGTTCGGAACCATTGTCTGATTGTCCTTCAAAAAGCCACGTGAAAGAACGGCTGAGACAGTGGAAGCATCGAGTCGTGAAATATTTTTTTTAATATAAGAATGGTAGAGAAAATATTGAATAAAAGGAGGGATGCTCAACATGAACTAATTTTTTTAATGGTTCAGTATTGAAAATTTAATGCAACCATTGGTACTGAATATGAACTCATCATTTGTTTTTTAAAGAAATAAATAAGATGGAAATTTTTTAAAAAAATCACTACGAACAGTTATGTTCAATTCCTTTAGAAGCACCATATGAAATGCATTTACATTTTTCTACGTTACTTTTACCAATTTCCATTAGAGGTGTTAAAATTTCTTAACACTATTTATATATATATATATATAATATATATAATATATATATATATATATATATATATATATATATATATATATATATATATATATATATATAAAAATAAATAATATATATAATATTATATATATATATATACTATATATATATATATATAAAGAAGCAAATAGAGCTCTTTAAATTACTTCATAAATTATGAGTTTTTAATTTCGATTAAGAAATCATAGCGTTCTTTAAGAGAAATCAAAACTTTCTTAATAATTTCTGCAACAATAGAATACCAAAAAGAAAATCTCAAATTTTTGGGAATTTAAAAACGTGCCTTATTATGTGTTCTCTATCTCTCTCTCCTCTCTCCTCTCTCTCCTCCTCCCTCTCTCTTTCTATATATATATATATATATACATTTCTATCTATATATATATAACTATATATTATATTATATATATATATATATATATATATATTTTATTTTACTTTATGTTAGAGAATATATATATATATATTAATGCGTGTGGTAGAGGTGTGTGTATATATATGTGTGTGTCGTGTGTGTGTGTGTGTGTGTGTGTGTGTGTGGTGTGTGTGTGTGTGTGTGCAAAGACGCCAATGAATTGTTTTTAAATGGTAATCATTATACAAGAGAAAATTTGCATAAGAGAATTTATGAGAGATAAATATTTAGGTTTTGGGCTCTTAAGCACTTCACTAAATAAGGAATAAAATTTTTAAAGCATAAACAGTATATATATATATATTATATATATATATATAATAATATGATATTTATATAATTAAATATTAAATATTATAGTATAATAATGTTATAAAATAAATATATATTAAAAAAAATATTATTAATAAATTTTTAAATTTAAATTATATTACATAGTAATATACATATATATAATATATATATATATATATAATATATTATATATATATATAATATATATATTAGCGGTGAACCAAACCTCGATTTTCCCTATTTGTGGATTCGGTTGCAGATGAGGATGCAGATATTTATTTTTGATATCCACGGATTGTGGATGGGGATAGCGGGTAGTTTTAGGTATCAAGAATTTAGCAACAGATATCTCATATTTTAAGCAACTAAAAATATTTGAATAAAAAATATACCATTCATCAATTAATCATCGTTACTATTATATTTAAGGGATATCAATGTACACAACGATCGGTGGTTGGAGTTCTTTTACACTGATTCAGAAGGGAAAGGATGTGTGGAATGAGAATTGCTGTGGAAACTGACAGCCTGATAGCTATAGGAGCATTAAACTTATACAGTTGTGAGTTAAAGCTGGTCTGGGTGAACGCCGGTCCGTCCTGCAGCATTCAGCATTCTCGTCAATCTGTTTAGGGAACCTCAAATATTCCTCATTATCTCAACTAATTATGGTGCACCCTTGACCTAAGCTTTACCACTAGTCATTCTATCCATAAACATCCATCTTCTCTCCTTTTGATAAATCTGAGCATAACCTTATAAATCTTAGTTTTAATACTTTCTCATAAACAGCTTCATCCTAGCCTAAACGTATCTTCTGGCACTTTAATCTGATTAATTGGAGGGCTTTGCATTGCTATCTACCCCTCTCAAAAACACTTTCTAGCTTTTCTACCTCTTTAATGGTCGTCCTGTTTCTCCTGTTGACAATATAAACATTCTTTGCTTTATAAACAGAAAAATGTCTGGGAAATATTATATCATAACGTTTGCAAGAGTGGCCTCAAAGAAGCTGGGGATTCTGTTTAGTTTACAACAATTTTTTTTCCTCTTCTTAATATTCCAACTATACAAAGGTCTCATTCACCCATGCATGGAATACTGCTATCTATCCAGTCTGTTGAGTAAAGGTGAGTCAAAGGTCAAAATCTTAGAAACTTTTCTTTACTTTCAGATTGTATTGACTCTTTATCATTGCTGTTTTGTCGTTTTTCTACTCAGCTGCGTGTGCTGGAGGGAACTGATCATTCGTATGTCACCATCCTAATGACGCCCTCGTTGGACAAAATTTTTGAGAATAACTTTTGTGGGTATTGTGAACTACATCATTCTTGTTCATTCCGTTTCTTTCTTCTTTCCAATCACCTTTATCCTGTGGAAATCTCCTCATCTTCTCTGCCTCCTGTCGAATTTAATCTTCTTCACTTTAAAGCTTGCCTCTGTACTCCACTGCAAAATCTACGATTGGTGAGATTAGCATTTGTTCTCATTTTTGTCACTTTTATTAATATTTTACACCCTCTCCTCCATTAGGGCTATTCAAGTGAGCTGTGAGGATAAGTAAAAAAATAAAAATAAAAAGAATAAAAACAGGGAAAAAGATAAACCAAGAATAAATGTAATAAATTACATTTCAATCTCCAGTACCTTTTGTACCAGACTGATGTATGTGGACCGAATTCATGCCCACTTTCAACCTTTACCCCACAACCACTACCAATATGGATAAAGTTACAAGTTCGTCATTTGTATTTATAAAAAAATATATGAAGAAACGCAATTAAAGCCAATTTCATTTGCTATTTATAACATCTTTTTAATTTTATTTCTAGTCTGTTGTCGTATGCCATTTGTCCGCTATTTTCAATGCTTTAAATTATAACAGCGTTCATGATACAATTCAAACAGCATAATTCATACTCAAGTTGAAGGTCTAATTGGAACAGAGTTTTTCTACATACTGTTCAATATGTGCCCCCTTCGTTTATAGGGGATACATTCAGCCGATAATCAATTCTCCCAAAATCTTGGTTAACAGATTCCGGGTTATGGAAGGAACGCATGTTTCAAATTCTGCGTTTATCTCAACTCTGCGTATAATTGGGCAGACCCATAGGAAGAATCGCATGGCGTTAAGTCCGGGACCGGGGGGGCCCAGATATATAAGAGGCTCTGTCGTCTGCGACCCTTATGACGCAACCAACGTCTGGAGTAAGTCGTTCAAGCCACGCTCAGACTTTTTGACTCCAATGTGGAGGGGCTCCATTTTTTGCTGCCGTATAAAGTTCACCGCTTCATCCTCCTAATATTTGTGGAAAGAGCATTTGTTGTAACATATCGAGCATAGCGACCCCTGTACGGTTGCTTCTGCGAAAAAGAAAGGTCGTAGAACCTTTCGTCGGGATATGGCCGCAGAAAAGTTACCTTTGGGGAAATCACGTTCGTGTTCTACAAGTTCAATGCGGATTTCCAGACCCCAGATACGAAAATTATGGCATTCACCTTACCCCTGGGATGAAAGGTGGACTCATCGCAACATACCATCATAGAAGGTCATCGCTCGACCTATAGCACTGCAACAGGCAACGGTAACCATAGAAGCAATAGTCGTACGGGCTTTAAAGCATGTACAAACTGCCCCAGGTATCGTCACGCATACTACGGAAGGTGTGAGAAGGTTCCTGTATGAACACCTTCCTACATTCTACGTCGTTTTTGGCACTTCAGTTCGGTGACTTTGCTCTCCGAACGGATTTCTAGGACTTATATGAGGAAGAGGCCTGATCGGTTACACTCTTTGTACAGACACTTGGTCGTCCTGTACTTTTTTGTCTTTTACAAATGACATCATTTAGTTGGCAAATTTGCCTATACCATTCGGTCGAATGTTTTGCCATGACGGAGGGTCACATTGGAACAGATAATTAAACGATTACGTCACGTTGAATTCTTAATTAAGATTCACACTTAGCAATTTGGTAGGTCACAGATAAAAGCTTTTACGTCACTTCAGGTCGCATTTTGTCAGTATGTGGTCACGCTAGAGAAGTACTACATCTGAATGCGTGCTGCGCGTATGTCGATCCTATCAGGAACTGCGTTCTGGCGCAAGTGGCATATTCGAAACATATCAACTTACTCTTACAACTTTGATGTAATGATTGAAGTTGATACTTGGTATATTATGCTGTTATAATTAGATGCATTGGAATTCTGGTGACAATTCTTACGGACACCACGCTATTGAGTATTCAATTAATAACGGTGTATTTTAGCTTGGAAATGTATTTCATCAAAGTGGCAAAAAGCATTGACTCTAATAGGTCAAAGCTTATTTTATTTATTTGTACAAGCTCACATAGCATTCTTATTGTCGATATTGTAAATGAAAAAAGAAATTAACAATAATTTTTACTATTCTTACATATTGTGAAGAACGGTTAACGTTAACAATTAACGTTAACTTCCGCTACATTCCTTTAAAAGATAAGCTATCCATTTTAACGTCCGTTTAATAATTTTCTTGTTAACGATTAAAAATTAACGACGTTAACTTCCTCATTAACGGTATATATATATATAATAGATATAATATATATATTTATATATATATATTATAATTATATTATAAATATATATAATATAATATATTAATATTATATATATATGATATATATATAATAATATATATATATATATATATTATATAATATATATATATATAATATATTATATAATATATATATATTATATATATATTATATATTATATATATATATATAATATATTATATATAATTATATACTATTTTTTCATATTGCGTGTATTGTAACTATAGATATAGTATATTTAAACTAAGAATATATCTTTACTTAAACGACGGTTTTTTTTAATATTATTATATTTATATATATATATATTATTATTTATTTGTAATTATATATAAAATATATATGTTATATTATACCGTATATACTGAATATTGATATAATTATATATATATTATTATATTATAATATATATTAATATTTATTAATAAATTTATATATTATATTTTTATATATGTATTAAATTTCTGTATAAATTATATTTTATATATATATTATTTTATATATTATTATATATATATTTTTTTATTATGTATATTTTTTTATATATAGGTTATATATATATATTAATGTATCATTATATATATATACTGTAGTATATATATATATATATTATATATATGTATATATATAACCGGTGGGCTCGATGCTACTTAGTCTCTTTGTATATCGCGACGGTATATATATATATAATATATTTATATAGTTTATATATATATATGATACATATATATATAATATATCTGTATATATATATATATATATTTATATGATTATTTAAATATATATTATATATGTATATATTATATATATATATATTATTATATAGATTATACTATAAATTATATAAAATATTATAAATGTTAAATATATTATATTATTATATATAAATTTATATATATATTCTATATATATATTATTAAAAATAATTTAGTTACTATCAATAATATTTTTATTATATATATATATTATACTATATATATAATATATATATACGTTAAACTTATTACAGAAACTACGAAAAAGTTTGGAATATCACATGTGACACAAAAACCAAGAAAATAATTTTCTAATATTTTTCATTTTTGTTTTACTATTTTTACATGCAATTATTCAGAATTTTTTTTGTTGAAAAAACCAGTGGCGCAAATCTAGCGGGTTTTTTCAAGCGGGTTATTTTGAAAAAACCCGGGTGGGTTTTTTCGGGTCGGGCCCACTCCATGCCAACCCTGCATGTGAAAACACAAATTTAAAAATAAAATTAAAAAACAAGCAACATCGCTACGCTCCACCAGAACGCAAGTGTTCAGGCTTACCCTATGGGCGGCCAGAACTCCCAAAAATATTTTTTACGTTGTTGTTTTTAAATCACTACACAAAAAGTACGAATTGACGAAATAAGACCTTACATCGATATATTCAATAAATCGATATTTGACAACTGTTTGTGATCTATACATTTAAATGAATTGCAGACGAACATTTGTCAGGCCCGTGAGTATTGGTGGAGAGTTTAATTTTTTTTTCACTGCTTATCAATGATTATCGAATATCGATTTTCGAAAATCGATATATTTGTATATCGATATAAGGTCTATTTTAATGAATTCGTATATTTTATTTCCCATTTTTTTTTTTTTTTATCGATTTCGCGTGTCAAATATGATATTCCCAACTTCGTGAGAGGTTTCTATAATGCATTTACGTTAAAAGTGTTTTTATAGCTTATATAGAGTAAAAATAAACCTAGATTACGTGGAACATAAATACCCTCTTTTTTATATAGTAAAAATAGTATTTTGCTCAGACTTCAACCAGAAAAAAAAAAAAAATTATGATCCAACTTCACCCAAAACCTTCCACGGCTCTGACTCCCGGCTCTGCAGTTATGCAAAATTTTTTTTACTTGAATTTTTTTTTCACAATTATGAACTTTTATCCATAATTGAGGAAAGGGGGCTTCTATAGAAATTGTTGAACCATTCATTGAGCCCTCACCACATAAATCCGACCTGTTAACGTATACGCTTAACCCTAAGCATACTACATACAAGCATGCATTAATTATATACATATATAATATATATATATATATAATACTATAACTTATATACATATTATATATATATATATATATAGTTATAGTATATATATATAGTATATATATATATATATATATATATATATATATATATATATAGCAACCATACTGTAAAAGAAAAAAACAGACTTCAGAAACAAAAATCGTAGTGTAGAAAAGCCAAGTGTACTGCAAGTTGCAGAGTACGAAAATAACAAAACCTACTCACTCTCCAATCACTAATACGCCCTCTATGATGATAATATTTGTGATTTTATTCATAAATATCTACTCTTATCAAGGGTTTAGTTTTTTAATAATATATAATATTTGTTTTTTTCCTTTTGACCTATTCCGCAATCCGAGTGCTAATTCCCGACGGAACTTTTATTCTGCACTCTCAACACAACATGATACCTGTTGTTTAATATAAGAAGCATATAATATGAAGAGAGAGAGAGGAGAGAGGAGGAGAGAGAAGAGAGAGGAGAGTGAGAAGGAGAGATAGAGAGGAGGGATGAGAGAGATCCAAATGAGAGAGCATATAAAAGGAGAGAAGAAGAGAGAGAGAGAGAGAGAGAGAGAGAGGAGAGAGAGAGAGAGAGAGAGAGAGAGAGAGAAGAGAGAAGAGAGAGAGAGAGGAGAGAGAAGAGAGAGATGAGAGAGAGAGAGAGAGAGAGATAGAGAGAGAGTAGAGAAGAGAGAGGAGAGAGAGAGAGAGAGAGAGAGGAGAGAGAGAGAGAGAGGAGAGAGAGAGATGAGAGAGAGAAAAAAAAAAAAATTATATCAATTCAGAAGATATTCGCTACAGTTTCAGTTGATATGATGTCCCACATAAATGTGTTTTCGTTTCAGTCAAAGTTCTGTTATCGATTTTGAGAAAAGGAAAAGTTCTTACGGGAAGCAACAACGCTTGATAACCTTTGTTGCAAACTGAAACAACATTTTTATCATTAATCATTATTAGTAGTAGTAGTAGTACTGGTAGTGCACTGTGGCTTACCATACAAAAAAATTATTAATATGGTATCTCATATATGATATATATATATATATATACTATATATATATATATATATATATATATTATTATATATATTATATATCATATATATTATTATATATATAATATATATACATATTATATATATATATTGCACATTCACGTGGAAGAGAATTTCCCGTTTTAGTTTAAAGGATGACCTACTAGAGAAAAGAAGCGTGAAAGCCAAGGTTGTATTTGAACATAATGATTTAACTCACTTAATTAAAACATAATTATAGGGTCTTCTTAAAATTGAAACCTATCCCTAAAACATAAATAAAGCTTTAATGTCTCTAAATACCTTCAATGCGCAAATTGGTATCAAATTTTTAAACGGAAACATCTTGACTTATGGAAGGACTTCGTCCACACAAATATTTTTACTCCGCAACCTCTGCTTCATCCGAATCGCGGATCTATTCAAAGTGTTAAGAAGAACAAGAAGGGGGGAGGGGGAGTAAAGGAAGTTAAACGAAATGATAAAAAAAAATTGGAGGGAGGGGGTTTGACCCCACTTCCATCTAAATATCTTCGAAACCAGTGGAGGAGCCCAGGCCACGCGAGTCTAGATTCTCGACGATTTCGGTGAAGTCCAGGTTCCTCTAGCTCCAGGTATACAAACCAGTTTAAAATAATACTCTTTCCAAATGATATTCTTTTACCTTGGCTCCGGGATCAGAGCTCCATTTAAGATACTAAAAATAATTATAAAGGGATGGCTTTCCACTTGACAGAAAATAGTACAAGAATATAAACCGTCACACGAGATAAGGCTAAGGAACCGAAGCAATTATAATTTGGAGCCGGAGCCGGCCAATTTTAAAATGGAGCCGAAACTGGAAATATAAAATGAAGCCGGGAAAAAAAAAATTGAACAGCACCTCAGCCTTTATACGAAGTCTTAAAATTAGGTAAAAGTCTTAGAAACCACATAAAACTAGAACTATGGACACGGGAGAGAAAACTAATGACGAAGGACTTAAGAATCCTGAAGAGAAGTAAAAAGTATATGGTACAGTTACAAGGACATTGAGAACTACAATGTGGGGAGAGAAAGAGAGGAAAAGGGAAAAGTGGAAACCCTTTTAAAAATTAACTGAACCGAAAGCCGACGTTGGCCCTCCCCTCGAAAATACTAACAATAATATAAGAGTTAAGTTAGGGAAAACTGTACTTGGAACATGTGACTGAATTACACAAAGGAGCAATATAGGTGGCGCCACCATTGTTACACCTACGTCAATTATGTCCAGAGTAAAACTTCTGTACAACTCTTAAACAAGCAAACGAACAAACATACTAAAAACTTTACTTAAAACAAGACAACTTTGATTACATTCCTAACCACAACTAACGATATACTGTTACATAAAAAAGAAATTCATAGACACAACATTTTTTAACCTGCTCATCCCTTCTGACGTGTGTGTGTGTGTGTGTGTGATGTGTGTGTAAGAGAGAGAGAGAGAGAGAGAGAGAGAGAGAGAGAGAGAGAGAGAGAGAGAGAGAGAGAATGAGAGGAGAGAGAGATTACATGCACAGGAGGAGGATGAGGAGAGAGAGAGAGAGAGAGAGAGTAGAGAGGATGGAGACTGGGTTGGAGAGAGAGAGAGAGAGAAGAGAGAGAGAGAGACTTCAATATAAATAAATAATAATAATTCGTATTTAATTCCCTCTTATGAAGAAGGCCTGCAATAAAATGGGTTAGTTAATGACGTTCGTCAAAGTTTTCGCATGTGTCTTAAACCGCAATTCAGCTTTTAATTATACGCAATTTAAACTTACACTAAGCAAGAAGAGGAAAACAACAACAACAAACAAGACAACTAACAACACGACAATAATAATAATAATAAACATAATAATTATAATAATAGATAATAATAATATATAATAATAATATATATAATGAATTAATAATATAATACGTTAGGTATATATAGACAACTGCAAAACTCAAACACAGAGAAACCATTTTCTTTTTTATATATATTAATTACAATTATTCCATAAAATATTAATTAAATTAATGGAGACGATTTTTGAAATGGGGGAGAGCAAGAAAGGAAGGAGGGAGTTGATTTGGACCGAAAACTTTCCAATAATAATAATAAAATAATAATAATAATATATAATAATAATAATATAATATAATAATAAATAATTTTTTTTATAATATTTTGTTTTAATTAATAAATAATAATATAAATATAAATAAGGAAATAAAACAGAATTTATTTAATTCCAATAATAAAATAATAATAATTAATAATAATATAATAATATAATAATAAAATAATAATAATATAATAATAATATAATAAAAAAAATCACAAATTTAAATTTAATACGAAAACTTTTTTTCGACATTTTTAATCATGATCCAAATATAAAATAATATATACTACATAGATAATAAAATAATAAAAATAATAATAATAATAATAGAATAATATAATTTTTATATTGAAGGAATAAACGCATCTCCCATCACAATAATGAAGTTTAACAATAATGAATTCTTTTTAAATATTTTTATTCTATTGTTAAAAAAAAAAAATAAAAATAAAAAAAAAACTAGGTTAAATTTCGAAAGAAGCTGCTGAGGATCGTCACACGTGCATGAGGGTCGTTAGTTCGTTAACCTTCGCTCTTCAATAGACGGGATTGGGGGGGGGGTGAATTGGAGGTGAAGGAATACCCCCTCCCCCCCAAAAATAACAAAACAAAAGGTAAAACTAGCCTAATAACATATATATACAACGTAACTTTAACATAAAATAAAAAAGCATGCCGTATGTTGTAATGAATGAACTTTGACTCATGGTGAATGTGTGATTGTTTGTTTGCCAGAAGGTCTCTAGTTTCGATCCATAGGGATTAGGGAGACAAACTTTCGAGAAAAAGTTTTCCCATTCAAATGAACAAAACAGATAGAAGAAGAAGAAGAAGAAGAAGAAGAGAAGAAAGAAGAAGAAAAGAAGGAAGAAGAAGAAGAGAGAAGAAGAAGAAGAAGAAAGAAGAAGAAGAGAGAAAGAAGAGAAGAAAGAAGAAGAAGAAGAAAGAAGAAGAAGAAGAAGAAGAAGATAAGAAGAAGAAGAAGAAGAAGAAGAATGAAGAGAAGAAGAAAGAGAGAAAGAAGAAGCAAGAAAGAAGAAGAAGAAATAAGCTAGTAGTAGTAGTAGTAGTCCCACTCAGGTTATACTGTTTAAAGATATTGGTGGTTTGTATTTAGGTAATAATAAAATGACTTATTTTGTTGTGTTGAATCTGTCCACTGTCTTAGTAACACAGATCGGGTTAATATATTCTTAAGATTCTAAAAAAAGTTTTGCTACATGTTTTTTAGGCATTAACAATATTATTTTAAACCCCTTATTATTTTAATGTGACATATTTGAGTTTTGTTTTTCAGCTTAAGTATAGTGCTAACAAAGGCTGTAAACTTTTGTTTCTGAATTAATATCTCCTACATCAAGTGTGATTAATGGATCTGCCTGGAAATCGCCAAAAAGTTGACTAGGTTGAATAATCAAAATTTAATTTAAACATTAATCATTCAAAATTAATTTCAAGGGTTGCTATACTGGGAAGTTATAAATGATCATTGGTGTCGTATGTTTAAAGTAAGGAAAACACATGAGAAAGTAATCAAAACTGGACCCATAATATTATGAATTAAGATAACAAATCCCTATGCGAATGATCAGTTGAGTATTGTCTATTGAATATATTAAAGGAGACCAATGAGCATATATTAATTTAGAGCATTATTGAAAAGACAAACCGTGAAATAAGAAACTTGATAAGTTGAAAACTAACTCCTCCAATTCCAAATGTTAAAAAAATTTTAAACTTGATTTAAAAAACAGTGAAAAGGTGATGAAATAATGAAGAAAACTAATTGAAGTATAGAGATGTGAAAAAACTTAAGATTAAAAATTAAACACACCTTAAATGATTACAAGAAAAGCAGTCAGGAAATACGCTTAGAAGCTATTATGGAAAAAATTAAGAAATGAATTCAATCAAACAATAAAGAAATTCTATCGGACCCAGGCATTACTTGACCAGTAACAAGAAATTGGTAAATGAGTTACTATTTGAAGGAAACTTTTTACCTTTAACCACAGTTTAATAATTAAAGGTAGAAAAATTGAGTCTGGTACTATTCAATAGATAATACTTGGCTTTCACTATTCTTTCACATTAAAGGAGCTGAAACGCAACATTTATCAATATAAGTTTTGAGAAATAAGTTTTAGATCTCTTTCCATCTTAATCAAACAGAAGGTTGATTAAATAATAAAAGTATAACATATATAAGTAATTGGATTATAATAATTGCAAATATACTTTGCCAATTTCCTTTCTAATTCCATGTAAATGTTGATTTCCAAAGTAAGGCAAAGCTTAGCATTATTATTTAACAGATACTTAGTTACTGCTGGATAACCTGAGGGTTGAAAAAAAATAGTATATGTTTGTGTCTACATATATAAAGGGATATAAATATCAGATTTTGGGAATATTTATAAAGTCAACCTATTTTATTAAAATTATTAAAATTAAAATTTGAAAATGCAGTTCTTATAATTGGCAGTTTTTTGCTTAAGATGATAATTCCCATTAGTATTTTTAGCTAAATTATTAACTAATTTAGTTTAATTTCTAACACACCACACCATATATATATTAATATTTATATTATATATATATATTATATATATATATATATATATATATTATAGTTATAATAATAATATAATATATATATATATATAAATATATATAATTAATATATATATATATATTATATATATATATATAAATATATTAAATATATAAAAAAAATTATCTTTTATTTTATATAATATATGTAATTATACCGGAAATCTAAAATTCAATGTTTTATTCCTATTTCTACGAATTAATCATTAACTATATGGAAAGATAATTAATAATTGGAAATCATATATACTAACTAATTTATATGCGTTTTACCCCCTGATGGGATAAGAGAGAAGAGAAAGAGATAACGTTGTTTTCTTTCTTCAATGTCTCCTCTCTCACAGTGGCGCCATGTTTCTTTCAGCATTTTCCGCTCCGGGGGGGGGCCTTTACAGAGATTCGGGGGGGCCATAAGTATATACATAATTACTATAAACATAGATAATGAATATTCTTGTCACTTGTCAGCTAATCTTAGTCTTATTAGAAACTGTCTTACTGAAATAGTAAAAAATATCCGAAATATAACCAAAATCTTTAACCTTGCAAAAATATAACAGTCTATTTGGGGAAGATTTATTGGGAAGTTTAGAGATATAATAAATAAAAAATAAACATAAGAGTAAGGGTACAAAAACATTATTATGAGAGAAATATTAATAATTAAAATATATGACGTAATATGACCTTTTCAAAATAAGGTATATTACTACTTGCGTTCAAGCAAATTTATATATTATATATATATATTTATATATATATATATTTTATAATATAATTAATATATATATATATAAATATGATATAATATATATATATTATATATATATATTATATATATATTAGTATATATATAAATAATATATATATATTACATATTATATATATTATATATAATATATATTATATAATATATTATATATATATATATATATATATATATATATATATTATATATAATATATATAATAATATATATTGGTCCTCTCAATACCGATTTAGTGGGGAGAGAGGCCCGAATCTTCAGCATTCTCAAACGATCTGGAAGCAAACTAATTAAAAGAACCCACAAAACATTCCGGATCGTCCTAACAAATTCTTAAACACTTGATCTAGTTTCACCACTAGTTCCTTCTCTCTTAAAATACACCACTTCCGC
>JABUQX010109799.1:0-13630 GCA_015478945.1 Trachelipus rathkii
TATATAAAATATATTAGTATATATATATAATATATATATATATATATAATTATATATATATATACTATATTATATATACTATATATATATATATATAATATATATATATAATATATATATATTATACACTATATATATATATATATTATATTTATATATATTTATAAGGTAAAATTACGATAGGGAATCTTTGTGAGACAATAGCATGCATTGTCTTAGAGTGTATGCAACTCTGTGAGAGGCTATTGCAAGTCTCATGCATATCACTTTAAAATCATCGGTGGACCACTTCCTAATTACATAATGTATATTGTTTAAAACCTAAGTGTTTGGCGCCTTTTTCCTTCCACAAGGAACAAGACGCCAAACAAGAGCCGTGATTGGTGCCTGGGCCCGCAAGGGACGCCACCAAACAAGGCTCGAGAGTATTGTAGGAACCCTCATAGCATGAGGATGCTCTGAGAAAGTTGTGAGTTCAAACCAAACGCCGGAAGGCTAATTTAGACTAGGAAATCGTGCCCAATCTATTATTGTTAGTTTACGTGTGATTTATTGTATTACTAACGACGATTTGTGCATAATAATATCATATTTAATTATCTGATTAAAACCATATTTGTCATTGTCAATCACTATCATAATAAAGCCACTACGTTGAAAGTAAACTCTTAATCAATTCCCGCAATTAGTGCAATTGAAAGATCATTAATCATTTGATAGCAAGAAGTGATTTTCGGCCTAGACATCAACTGCTGCCAGCCCTAAAGTGACTATTATTGAGCCCCTAATTGGAGTTGGAGTCAGATAGTGCCAAAATTTGAAAAAAAAAGAAAAAGAAAATTCCGTTACTTTCTCGTATTTAAGTGCTAAATTAGTGATATTTGACAAATTAAATAAATTATTTGAGTCAAAATAATAATAACGTGAAGAATTAAGCTTCTTATTAACCTCATTTGAAAATAAGAAAGCAAAGTCGTTATTAGAAAAATTCGGATAGTAACAAGAAAAACCGTTGCTATTTCGAAAGTTTGAGAGTTCAAAATCAAGCTCTTGACATTAGGCTTAATCCAAACGCCTAAAAGTGACTCAAAACGACGCCAAAACACAGTCAGTAACAACAGGCTACAAAAATGGGTGTCACAAAGAAATTAAGTTCTAAGACTAAGGCGAAAAAATACTCAAAAGGGGAAGGGGAATCTCCATCCCCAACGATGCACCCTCAACTACATAGGCCCATCTGTTTCTCCCTTCAGAGGCCGAGTTGGCATCACGCCACCTTCCCTCCCGCCAAAAGAGAGGACGAGGCGTCCCAATAATGAGTCACCATTAAAATCATACAGTCAACTAACATCAATCAATTACCAGTGTTTGACTCTTATGATGTCATTAATTGGCTAAGTGCTACAACAACAATCTTCAACCACTTAAATCATGTAGAAGATCCCACGACGTGTTCGTTGTTGGCCCCCAATTTTGCCACTAATTTTGGTCTCAAAAATTACATTCCCCCTTCAAAATAACGCTTATGGTCTGCTATTAGAAAATATCGAGGAAGTTTACCTTCCCGCCTTGAGAAATAGAATAAAAGATGTCTTCAAACAGGGCATGAGACCCGATGAGTTGCCAAGTGAATATCTCCATCGAGTAAAGGGGGTGTTGGGGAACAAAAGCTTCGATGTGTTAGTAGAACACAACCCCAAATTTGCCATCGATCTGTTCTTAGAGCAAATGCCCCAAAATGTCCAGATGTCAGTCTATTCTTTGGCTGAAGAAAATGACCTGCAGAGAATGGTTAAGGTGGCAGATGACCTTTACAGGAACTTTGTTCGAAAGGGAAGAAATTACTAACAGCCAAATTACGAACAGACTTGGAGCTCTGTAAACTCTGTGCGCAACCAAACAGACACGAGAGGAACAGACTCCGCCTACCCACCGAACAGCGCGCGCGATCAAGAGCGCAAACATGACGCTGGTCACAGCAGTGAAAGCCAGATGTCCCGCCAGATGGCCGACCTCACGAAAACGGTGAACGAGATTGCCCGCTCACTTCAGCTGTTCATTCAAAGCCAATCCAACTCAGCTGAGAGAGGAAACCTGAACACGCGACAAAAGTAGGTCACGCTACTCAGGATCAGATGCAAATGGGTACAGTAAGGCATTTAATAACGCCGTAAACCAGTTATGTTTTTACCATGCTCGCTATCTCTTCAAAGCCTACCGATGTGAGAGTAATGAGTGTCCTATGTACCCATTAATATATAGTAATAGCGAGAAAAATGCCATACAAAATGTCCCATCATCGTCGGGAAACTGCTAAAGAGGCTGCGAAATTTTCCATCTCACAGCAGCCCGTGAAAATCATGCTCACAATAGAAAAGTGAGATTTCATAATACCATCCAAGTGATAAATGACCATCTTACAAACAGTGATGAGTGTAATGAAATAAACTTACAAATTTATAGTGCTGATGAATTAAATAAAAATTATATCAATCATAACTCTATTAACAATAATAAAAATAGCAAAATTACTACTGCTAACTACTATAGCTACCAATAAATAATAATAAATAATAATAATAATATATAATAATAATATAATAAATACTAATAATAATAATAATAATAATAATAATAATAATAATAAATAATAATAATATTAATAATCATAAAAAAAATCAATAAAAATAAAAAATAATGAACACTATTATTATTATAATGACATGAACAATTAAGAACATTGAAATGAACAAAATATAGAAACAACTACCAGCACTAACCAAGTGAAAAATATAAATCACATTATAAATACAAAAAATAAAAAATATTGATAATAAATAAATTTTGTCAATGAACCATATTTAATTCACTCAAATGTACAAGGAATGCATGATCCTTCTTGCTCAAAGAAATTTTAAAAATTCAAAATAAAATGTGGTAGTACGTCCGATAAATAAAAATGAATCAATACATAAAAATGTTACATTAAATAGAAAGGATGTCAACACAGGTCCTTGAAAACCGATGTTTCAAAATTAAAATTGGGTAATTAACAAAAAATAATTTTAATTCACTACTGTCAGTCCCTTGCATGTGGGATACGTTCTTTTTAATTCAAACAAATTTATTAAATGGGGGGGGTGTTATAGATAATATAAGTGAAAATGGAAGCAATGAAGAAAATTTTCTGTCAAACCCGGCGGGTTTAAGGGCTGTTGACGATCGCTGCTTAAGCAGTAAGACTGTTACAGCCGATGTTGAGGGAGACAAAAGGATTTGCAAGATTGATAATTTGACCTTGTATATAGTCTATGACAAAATAAATAAGATCGATTATCTGGTAGATTGTGGCTCTGTGAGAAATATCCTGACGGCAGGTGCTACTGACCATCACAAAGCACCTATAGGATATCTGCTTGCAGCCAACAACTCAAAAATTGCTATTTATGATATTAAAAATATTGAAATCGATCTGGGGCTGGGTCGTAAATATCGGGATACCTTTTATGTAGCTAATGTAAGTACAAACATTTAGGGTTATCATTTTTAAAGAATTTTGAGATGGGCATTGATTTTAAACTTGATTTATTGATAGACTCAATCACAAATAATACCTTAAAATTGACGTAGGAATATGAATTTAATATTATAATGCTGCTGCCTCTTCTCTCAAATCTCTCTCTCTCTCTCTCCTCCCTCCTCCTCTGTGGTATTACCTCATAGTTCTTTAAAATTTTACACTGAGATATTAATGAAACATATTCAGAGTTATTTTGTAAACCCCTATCTCCTGAAACACCACATATAAAATTGAGACAAATGGAACGGTGGGATGAAAATTTTGAAAATATAAAAATAAAAATAAGAGAATGAGCACAAGCCCTATAGGTGAGGACGGCCAGAACACTGACGAAGAGCGCGCTTTATCCCAGATAAAAGTATTAATAGAAAATAGCATCTAACTTTACCCTTATGCAGGAAGCAATACAATAAAGGGACCACCAAATCTCCTCAGACGCAGAGGAGGGTGCCAAGCAGCAAGGCTTTAAATGCTCAACTCAAGCAGACTTGAACCAACCTAGTTAGCCACAGGATCCTACGGGTCTACGCCGCAAAGCAAATCCCCCTGGTCCTTTCCATGCGTGTTTCTAGAGAAAAGCGAAATCGAGTGAGAATAAATTTCCAGAATTTTAGAGAGCTGAACAAAAGAGGAGCGATAGAAATCTATGGAACTCCCCCACCTTAGGTGCCATCTCAAACCTGAAGGGGAGCAGGCTATATAGTCGTTTGGATTTAACGCAGGCATTTTATGGGGTGCCACTCCACAACGACTCCCAAAAGTACTTCACCATCACCTCAAACGTCGGATCCTTCACCTACAGGAGCCTTCCGATGGGTTATGCCTCTTCTCCGTTTGTATTTCAAGCCTACATTGATACAGTCATACAAGGCATCCCCCACACTCAAGCTTATATGGATGACATTTTGATCCACACCCAGACCGAAGAGGAGCACGAAAATCCTCCTGGAGAAGGTACTAAGGAGATTGAAATACCTGCACATCAGTATAAATCCCGCAAAGTGCCAAATTGCCGAAAAAGAGATTGACTACTTGGGATATACCATAAATGAAAACGGTATGAGACCGAATCATGAAAAAATTGGGGACATCCTAGACACCCCAAAGCCCAGGACCATAAAAGAATTAAGAAGTTTCCTGGGAAGAGTTAGCTTTTATCGAAGCAGCGTTCCGCTATTTTCTGAAATAACAGCGCCCCTAAAATTGTTTTTAAGAAGGAAAACCTTTACTCGAAACGGCCCGCAATCTGCCTGGAAACCAATCAGCAGATAAAGCCTTCGAAAATGCTAAAAAAACTGTTAAAAATCAATTTTCTGTGCTTGCCTACCCAGGCACCTCCTCCACCTATAAAATTATCATCACATTACCACAAATGTATCTGCGGAGGCAAGCGGTCCATCTTATGCCACTAGCTGACGGGAGGCGCAAACCAGGGTGCCTTCTATAGTTCCAGTAAACTCCTCTCCTACAGAAAGAAAATTTATGATCAGCCCAACCGACTGCCTGGTCTGTCTGACGACAAGGTTTTTCCGAAAATACGGGATATCTACCTTTGCCAATATTACAAGAATATTAAAAATAGAGCGCAGTCAAGGAGAACTATAAATAAAAGTATAAAAGAATATTAATGATGATACAGAAACTTTAATGTGCGAGAAATTAGGAGCCTAAATTTGCTAAGTAGTTACAAAGTCTCTTGAATTTTACCATAATAAAAGGAATAACGAATTTGAATTTTATTTAAAAATAAGTTAATGAATGTTGATCAAATGATGCCAGAAGCAGAAGCTCCTGACGAAGAAACTGAGCTAAAAACCCACGCTCCTCCTACGACGGCTGTGACTTGGTCTCACGTCCTCGAACCTGACCAATCAGAGCGAAGCTTCCAAACGACTACACGTGGAGTCACATTCGAACCTTCAAACCGCTTATAAATACGAAGAAATATCCCCTACCCTAAAGGCTCGTTATCATCAGACAATAAAAGAAAACCACACACGCGCCGCGGTCAACATTCCAAGAAAGGATAACAGTGTAGACCCTTTAAATAACCACAATATAAACAAAGAAAATTCCGAGAATATTTCTCATGAGAAAAAGAGAGGTTTAAACCCAAAAGGGTTAGAAATGAAAAAAAGGATACAAATGGAAAAAGGAGAATTAATTAAAATAAATGAAAAATCACACCTAAAGAAATTAGATGAAATAAATGATATTTTTGCTGAAAATACTCGAATAAATTTAATTCAACGTTGTAATGAAGCTCATCTGGAACTAATAAAACGCTTCAGGAAAGAAATTAATTATGCTGAGATTAGCGAAGATCAATTAAAAGATGAATACATAAATTCATACTTAAAAATAAAGGAAAAAGTTCTCTAATTATAAGAAAGCAGCCGTTCTGGTTCAAGAAAACTGAGATCTCCCTCTACGTGGATACATCTTTAAATTATGCGAGAATCATTCTTCCCGACCAGCGAGTGGACGATATTATTCGAATGACCCACCTCCAAGGACACTTGGGTATTTCTCGATGTCTCACTGCTCTGAAAGCCGACTTCGTATTTAGAAGCATGCATAAAAGGGTAAAAGCACTCGTACGAACCTGCCCACAATGTCAAATAGGAAAAACCGGACGTAGTATAAACCCTATTTACGGAAAGTACAAGGAAGTCTCCTACAAGTTTCAAGCTTTAAATGCGGACATTCTAAAATTACCTGTCTGCAGAGGATATAAGTACCTATTAACTTTCATCGACCGGTACTCTCATTATGTGTGGGCCTTCCCCTTGAAAGATATCACAAAGGAGACTGTAATTAAAACCATGATTAACCAGCTAATTCAGCACTGTGGATTCCAGCAACCTCATCAAACAGATAAACGGTGGAAATTTTTACATCACATTTGATTTGAAGTGTGTTAAACTGTTCGGGATTACTACACACAACGACCTTGGAGTTACGCGCCTTTTGTGAACTGCAAGATTGAAGTAACTCATAAGCATGATTATAAATACGTTTAAGAGCGATGCTCGCTGAACCGGGTTATGGGAGAAGACAAGGGTGGTTAGATCTGTTTTAACCCTTCGTCTTGTTCGCTCTCCGGCTGCCCCATCTCCGAATCGGGCATCTGTCCGCAGCAAATTGTTGTACGGGAAGATATAAACATCCCTTGACGGCTTGGCAAGACCCATCCAACCCAACGGACGCCAAAATCCATATGGAAATCACCTATCGTGAAAAACTGGCTGGCGCTAATGGCCAAAACCGTTAGCCAAAAGAACTAATTTAAGGAATAGAAACGTGTTCTTACCTCGAAACTTAAAAGATGCGAAATAATTTACTGTCAAGAATCACAGTATAAAACGTTGGGTAAGCTCTCCCCGAGGATACAAGGGCGCCCGGTATAAAGTCACTACAGATCACTAACAGCACGCTTCATATTTTAAAGGGAGCACTAAGGGTGGTTAGTTGAAATCTGAAGAATGTCAAATCTTCCCTAACAAACCTGTTCCTGATCCTCCGAACCGAACGAAAAACTCGGAATAGGAAATGAGGAAGGAAATCGAGGAAACTGACGGTAAATTAGCTCTTTGAGGAAAATCAAGAGTCCAAAGACGTTGCTAAATGGTAAACTCGGAAACGAGTACAAATCCCTTGTTTTAAAGGTATTAAATAATTCATATTGTAATTTTTCTCTTACTCCGAAGTAGTAATTTACCTGTTCTTCCTCTTATCCTTCCAACTTTGCATTATTTCATTATAACCTCCATGCAAGATAGGAGGGTGAGAAGTTCTCTGTGAAATCGAACAGGAGGCCTCACCCACCTGTTCTCCGAGGCCAGAGATCCTTGTAGCACTCGGAAGTTGGCCATCACAATTCCTAAGGTGAAATTACGATCCGGTTAATCTTTGTGAGAAATCGGCATGCATTGGTCATTAGAGTTGTTATGCAACTCTGTGTTAGAGGCTGGAAATAGCAAGTCTCATGCCATATCACTTACAAATCATCGGTGGTCCATTCTTAATTACATAATGTACTACTTGTTTAAAACTTTAAGGTTTTCGCGCCTACTGTTTCCTTCCACAAGGAACAAAAAGCCAACAAGAGCTGTGATTTGGTGGAGCCTGGGCCCGACAAGACGCTACCAAACCAAGGCTCGAGAGTATTGTAGGAACCCTCATAGCATGAGGATGCCCTACGAAAGTTGTGAGATATAACCAAAACAAACGCCGGAAGGCTATTTAGAATAGGAAATCGTGCCCAATCTATCACTGTTAGTTTTATGTGTATTTTATTATATTACTAACGACGATTAGTGCCATAATAATATCATATTTAATTATCTGATTAAAACCATATTTGTCATTGTCACAATCACGTTATCAGGGAAAAAGCGGAGCTACGTTGACTTGGGAACTCTTAATCAATCCCAATTAGTGAAAATTTGAAAAGTTCATTTAATCCATGTGATAGCCGAAGTGATTTACGGCCTATATATATTTTATATATATTATATATATATATATAATATATATATATATATATTAATATATATATATATATCCTATAGGGATATAGTATATATATAGTATATACAGGTATATATATATATATATATATATATATATCATATATTATATAGTAATATATTATCTACTAATATAATTTAAACCAATCTGGACCAAGGACGAGCAATGCATTAGTCATAGAATGAAACGTTTCGCTACATATTAAGAAATAGAATCTTAGTTTCCATTTATATAATAATCAGTCCATGTATAAAATAAACAATCAAGTACACGTATATAAAAAAGCTGACCTTACTTTAGTATTGCTAGTTTGACACGATATTGCTTATGCATGACGGTTAGGTTTAGATAAACGGATAAAAATATTTATTCTTCCAAAATCGAAAATGAAGATCAACTAGTATGACATCACGTACACGTTAGAACCAAGAGCAGATCATGCGAACTGTATTATAATGAAGTGAGTTACGTTAGGTAGACATTAGAGGGATATACATAAATATTTAGAAATGTTATGCTCTCAGCAGTACATGATACGTTAAGATCTTTAATTTATGTTATTAATCGTAGATTAAGTTGTGTTTTGTTAGTTAGGTTGTTAGGTTAGGTTAGGTTAGGTTAGGTTATGGTTAGGTTAGGCTTAGGTTAGGTTAGTAGGTTAGGTTAGGTTAGGTTTAGGTTAGGTTAGGTTAGGTTTAGGTTAGGTTAGGTTAAATTAGCCGTTAGGTATGATTGGGTTAAGCTGAGTTTAGTGTATAGATGTTAGAAAAGAAAAGAGAAGATAGAGAAACTTAAAAGATAGGTAGAGGAAAAATAGGAAGAATAAATCATATGTCTTTATAATAATAAAGACAAGCGTAACGGCCCCTATAATGGACAAGATGGAGAGTCGGTATATTCAACAAAGCCTGGCTACCGTGGTAACAATGTATTTATTTATTCTACAAATTTCTCTACAAAAATTTCCTTTTAGGTGTGAAATCTCATTTTGAGAATCGGTCCCACCTCATGTGGGGTACTACCACATCTGATTCCTCTTGGAATCCTTCGACATCCTTCTTCAGCTATCACAGTTAAGCTCTCAGTGCGTTTCTTCTACAAATTTCTCGTTTTCTTCTTTAAGGAACCCCATTTTTATGTTTTAAAAACTCATCCGTATCGGGAATGAATACCTCCAAGATGCGGAATTCTTTCGTACCTGAAAACAATATAGATTGCACGTCACATGTTATACATATGTGTGTTTCCAGATCGGGGATCCGATCCCCGATACTCAGCTATGGTACCGACTCCTCTTTGACCCCTTCATAAGGTTTCTAAGTAGGGCTACAACTTATTCCTATATTTATTTACTTATTTTTTTCATTTTGGTAATATCGTAGCTAGGAAACCCACTTTAAGGAACTAACCCCTAATGGAGCCATAAAAAAGAAAAAAACAAACCCCTTGAATTGGAGGGGCTTCCAAGGAGATTTTCTCTCCATCAAGAGGGATCGAAATCACTCGGATCCCGCGTCGCTGAGTTAACAGTAAACCAGGTCGCCCTATCCACTAGGCCCTCCTACAAGAGACGTAGAGTATGTACATACAGTTATATTAATATATGTTGATCTATTTATTATTTATTTCTCAAATTATTTTGCTATTGTTTGAAACTCTATAAAAATTTACAACCTCCGGGCTGGTTACTGAAACCATAACTTGCCTGGACGAGGTAGTGACGTTTTCCAAGTGTGAATACAACTTTGTTGTAGGGATATGATGTCTCGTAAGTTGTTAAAAACCCTCTAAGCGGTGTAAGTTTATAAGACTTTTCATTTATGGCCGTTGCATATCACCCTACTACTCTCACTACATTTCATCTTTGTTTCACTTACGGCAAGCAGATAGATCAAATTTACCCTTTCTAAATACATCCATCACCTCACCCACATATATATAGTATAGTATATATATATATATATATATATATATATATATATATATATATATATATATATATATATATTATATATATATATAATATAATATAATATATATACTATATATATATGATAAGGATAATTAACCTCCCCTGCTGGGGTTTCGAACTCACACCCTCGCTGTTGGTAAAGCAGGCGTGTTACCACCTGACCACGATGAGCTAAAATATATATATATATATATATAATATATATATATATATATATATATATAAATACATTAGTTTTTGATTTAATATGTTTAATCGTAGGTTATATATATGATATATATATGCACCTGTGAAAGCTTCTGAAAAATTAAAAACCTAATTATGTCTTTTTTTCCTCTTCTTCCCATAATCACCTTTTCGGAGTTATTGAAAAACTTCAGATACTTCTTCTTGGAACTAATAATTTAAACTTGTTTACATTATAAGTTTAGTCATCCATTTGGAAAAATCACCTTATACTTCTATCTATCTATCTATCTATCTATCTATCTACCTATCAATCCCAAAAAAACAAAGAAAAAAAAAAAAAAAAAAAAAAAAAAAAAAAAAAAAAATATTAGTTTATCTATCTATCTATCTATCTATCTATCTATCTATCTATCTATCTATCTATATATCTATCTATCTATCTATCTATCTATCTATCTATCTATCTATCTATCTATCTATCTATCTATTATCTATCTATCTATCTATCTATTTATCTATCTAATCTATCTATCTATCCATCTAATTTAATTTCCATTTTTATCTATCTATCTACTATCTATCTATCTATCTATCTATCTACCTCTATCTATCTATCTATCTAATTATCTATCTACTATCTATATATCTATCTATCTATCTATCTATCTATTTATCTATCTATCTATCTATCTATCTATCTATCTATCTATCTATCTATCTATCTATCTATCTATCTATCTATCTAGTCTTCTATCTACTCTATCTATCTTCAAAACATCTAATTTAAAAATCATTAAATTCTTCATAAAATGCTTAATATTTGTTCAATATGTATTGTGGCGAATTTAGGAAACAGCGTACAAACGGATATGGACTAAGAAATGGTGTAAGACAAATGGTAGTATTTGATTTAACGTTGTTGTTTAATTATGTAATTAACCGATTTTGTAAAATAGAGAGTGAAAAGCAAGAAAATAGTCACTTAAATGGGAGTATTTTATGTCGATAAAGTCATGTATGGCGGATGATTTTAGTCTTGTTAGATTCTCTGTGGATGGTCTTCAGAAACTATTAGATGTTGAAGAGGAAACTATTTTGGATCTGTGTCTGAATGTTAATCAACAATAAGTGGTGTCATTAATTTTTTTGTAAAAGACTAATAATAAGTAATGAGGCTTGTTAAGATAAAAATTGTTTTTTTTTCTAAATAACTGAGTTGAAAATTAAATGTTAAGTTTTATCTGTAGAATAAAATGGTTAGATAAAGAGTAACACAAAAAAAAGATCTTTTTTTAGCGAAGCAGAGGTAACTTTTGGACTAATCTGGTTTTAATAGTGGTGCCAAAAATACATAACAATATTCTCAGTAGAGTGACGTAATGCGTTTTTAAGAATATGTAATAATCTTTTAGCCAAAGTGACTAAATAGCGACGTATTTAATGGGGTGAAGGGTATATTGTTTTGGAGAAAATACCTGGTCTGGTTTGGAGAAAGATCTGGGCAATCTACTCCAGCTTCGGATTGAAACTACTTTACCTCGTAAATTTTTTATTTCATTAGGAAAATATTTGAACATTTATGAAGACAAACCTGAATTCCTTCTGCAAAATATTTACAGAAACCATCTAGGATGCATTGAATCTAGAGGTGGAAAGTTAGCTGTTTAAGTTAAGTTAGTTTAAGTTAAGTTAGTTTAAGTTAAGTTAGTTCAGTTAAGTTAAGTTAAGTTTAAAGTTAAGTTAAGTTAAGTTAATTAAGTTTAGTTAAGTTAACTTCTTCAACGAAATTAGATGGTGCTGATACGACCAAAAGTTTATTTGTCTTTAGTAATATTGTGGTAGGGACATTTGCAGGACGACCTTTGACCTTTTCTGACCGCGACCTTTTTTTTGAGCTCGAAATTTTATACCTGACCTTGACCTTTTTTGTGCCTTGACCTTTTGTTGCCTTACCTTTTTTCGACCAACCCTTTGGTCTTCCATGGGTCCATTTTTGGCCCACGGTTTTTTTTGGCACCCTAATTTTTTGGCAACCCCAATTTTTTTCGGCAACCCTGATTTTTTGGCAACCTTCAAAGAAGGGTTGCGCCAAACGGTTTCGTAAGCAACCGTTTTACGTATTGCCCCCTATTTTACGCCGCCCCCCCGCCCCCCCCCCCCACCCGCCCCCCCCCCCCCCCCCCCCCCCCCCCCCCACCGCCCCCCCCCCCCCCCCGCCACTAAATTTTTTCGAACCATGGGTCAATTTTTGCCACGGTAATTTTTGTCTTCATTTAGGGGCTTAGGCCCTATTTTTTGATGTCTTAAACTTGTTTGGTCTTTCCCTATGGTCCAAAGCTTGACAGATACCATGGGTCAATTTTGACCCACGTTAATTTTTTGTCCTTCATGGGTCAAAATTCTGACCCACGGTAATTTTTTGTCTTCCGTGGGCTAGCCCTTTTTTGATGTCTTAAACCTTGTTTGACCATGATATTTAGGCTTGACATTGCCAGATACCATGGGTCATTTTTGGCCCACGCCAATTTTTTACCCGACTCGTGCCGCACCCGTCACCATATTTCCGTTCCTTTTAACTTGAACGCTGGTATGGATCTATCCTAATTGAAACACACAATACACACATACACACACACACACACACACACACCCACCACACACACACCCCACACACACACACCCACTTATTACATCATTCACTATGACAAACTTACACTCCTCCATCGATACTGTGCACTTACATTTCCTTTATACACACGTACAAACACCCCTATCCTTTGATCTTCCGTGGGTCAATTTTGACCCACGGTAATTTTTTGTCCTTCCTTTAAGGACTTCGCCCTTTTTTGATGTTTAACCTTGTTTGACCATGATATTTTCGGACTTGACCTTGCCAGATACCCAATGGGTCAATTTTGACCCAGCTAACTTGATGCTTTGAGGTTCCCATCAACGTAAGAAGTATCGGGATGTTCTATTAGTGTTCTATGAGTAATTTAGATGATGCCAAGTGGAGTGCCAGGTGGAGTGCCAGTGAAGTGCCAAATGGTGCCAATGAGTGCCAAAGTGAGAGCCAATGAGTGCCAAGTGAGTGCCACATAGTGCCTAGTGAGTGCACATAGTGCCAACTGAGTGCCACTTTTTTCAAGCCTTTCTAGCCTCCCCTGAGCCTAGAATAGCCCTAATATGGGTGCCTACCCCTAGGTAATAAGGTATGAGGAACCGAATGGTGTAAATTACAATCTGCTAGAATGCTTCCTACTACGAGTTAGTATTTTTATAACACTTATAGGCACTTACACTCTTATATCTAAAAGAGTTACACAGTTGAGACAGTGACCGCAAACGTTTCAGAG